>PVJH01016338.1:0-50814 GCA_004026705.1 Nesogale talazaci
TTTTTTTTGGGGGGGGGGAAGCATCACTGCCCTCTGGTGGGAGTAGGACGCCCAGCCTTGCTTCTGGAGAGCGGCTGCTGCATTTGAACCTCCAGTCCCGCGCACAACCACTATGCTATGCCACCGGGGCTGAGCCATGCAACTCTTATTATCATTCCTACATGCGTTGATGTGTCAAGCACATGTGTACATTTATAGCCATCATCATTCTCAAAACATTTTCTACTTGAGCCTTGCTATCAGCTCATTTTCCCCTCCCTTCTCACTCCCCCTTCCTCATGAACCCTTGATAATTTAGAAATTATTTTAACAATAATTCAATTTATAAGAATGAAAATACATCTGCATATCAGATATTTACATTATGACTCATAACAGTAGAAAAACTACAGTTATGAAGTAGCAATGAAAATAATTTTATGGTTGAGGGGTCACCACAACATGAAGAACCGTATTAAAGGGTTGCAGCATTAGGAAGGTTGAGAACAACTGATGTACCCCTTTAAATTTTGTCATTCCTTTAGGTACAATTTTAATCAGGATTAAAGGGACTATTCCAAAGATAAAGCTTAACGGTAGTTGAAAGTCCTATCCTCTGTGGTTTCCAACAGCTGATCCTAGGTTTCAACAGTCCAAAGAGGAACGCGTTCTTCTCTGTCCTGGGGGTTCGCTGAGTAGGAAGGGGGTGGTTTGGGGGTCTTTATTTTGGGGAGGGTCTCACCCCCACGCTCGGTCACCTCACTTGACAGCATGCATTTGCAGTGAGTACTGGGCCACAGGACACACTGGGCGTTCTCTTCGTGAGTGCACTGGCGGAATCGACTGCATCCCCAGCGATCACCCGGGGCAGTAACAGGGTCTTGTCTCGGAAGGTCCCTCCCGGGTCCACGATCCCGCCAAGCGGGGGCGGGGCTACCTCACGAGTCCCTTAAGCCCCGCCCCGCTACGGAGGGAGGTGGGCGTGCGCCTGTGCGTAGGCGGCTGAAAGCGGAAAGGACGTGCCCACCCAGCAGCGCCACCCACCCACGCACCCACTCACGGTGTCCGCGCCCTCACCAGCGCTCGGCCGCCCACGCCGCGAGGCCGCGCCCAGCTCCCAGCAACGCTCTCCCTGGTAACCGGGGCTTGACAACGGCCCCGCCCAGCTCCACCCTGCTGAGGCGCGACGGGGTGGCGTCATCACCGCGCGCCGGAAGTTATCGCCGCAGTCGGCAGCGACTCCGGAAGTACTGGCTGTGGATCGTTGTGGCTGTTCGGAGTCCTAGTTCGCGATGGGTTGCGACGGAGGAACTATCCCCAAGAGGCACGAACTGGTGAAGGGGCCCAAGAAGGTTGAGAAGGTTAGTGGCGTGGGCTTGATAGGACGCGGCGGGGAGGCGGGGCGATGGGCAGTGTCGTCGCCTGCAGAGAGGCTGGAAGGTTGAGCCCGCGAGATTCCTCCCAGCTGCGTTCGTTTTCCCTCTTCCCAGACGTCGAAATTAACCACAATAGTGACAGTGTAGGTCTGTCGAGTGCTTACTTTTAATGACGTTAATTACAGTGCGACGTGGGGTGTCTCATTAAGTGTTAATCCCAACAACCGTAGGGCAGGTACTCTCATAGACCTCTTTGTTTAGATGTGGATACTGAGGTTCCAACAGGGAAAGGAGTCGGGGTTAGACGCGCGTTTAGTAATATTTTTAATACAGAAAACTATGATACAAGAAACTAGCGAGCTTCTCACACACTCCATTTTCTTAGGATATACGCGCTTGCCTACAAATGCCAGGCGCCTGACAAACTTCCTATTATTATGAAATATAAAAGGTTACATTAAAGCCCTCTCTCGCCATGAGATTCGGACATCCTCTGATAGTCTCATACCCAACCCTGTACACAGTGTTCGTGGTCCATTAACGTCTGGCTTTACTCAGTCCCTGTGTCTTGTAACCCAGTGGCTGCCATTGGGTTTGATTTTTGTTTCCCACGAAGCAGTGGATGTGGAGCCCTGGTAGTGTCTTGGTTCCATATTGGGCTGTGATCCGCAGGTCGGCAGTTTGAATCCATCAGCAGCTCCGAGGGAGAAAGACTGGCCTTTCTACTCCAGTTAAGCCAGGGAAACCCACCAGAGGTCACTAGAAGTCAGCATAAACATGAGTGGCAGGGAGTTCAGTTTGAAAAGCACTAGGTGGGGAGCCTTAGTGCCATACCGCTCACTCAGTGGACTGCTCACTGCAAGGTCAGCAGTTCAAAACCACCAGCTTCTCCCAGGGAGAAAGATGGGGCTTTCCATGTTCCCATAAAAGGTTCCAGTCTCAAACTCCCAGGAGCAGTTCTGCCTTGTCCTACAGGGTGGCCGGGAGTGGCATCCATTGGATGGCAGTGAGTTCGAATCTGAGAAACCGCTGTGACTCTTGATTACAAGGGCAGCCCTTTTGTCCTCCACAAACAGCCTGGCCTTTGATGCAGTGAATATGAAGGGGAGTAGGGAGGATTGGCTTCACTGAGTTTGTGGGAAATGGAATGAGAAGATAATGTGACTTTTCAAAGCCTCTTCGTATGTTGGATAGATGAATGAGTGGCTAAGGCTTCATCCTCCCAAGAAATTGAATAGGTTATTTTGTATAATCATTTCCACGGTACTGTGGTGAAATTAAGTCCAAACCAAGCCCAGGCCTGTTGCATCGAGTCAATTCTGATGCAGAGAGACATCAAGAGACAGGATCGACCTCCTCTCCGGATTCCCAGGACTGTGACTCTTTACAGAAGCAGGTGGCCACCTTTATCTTCTGTGCAGTTTGGTGGGTTCAGATCGCCACGCTCTGGGCTCTCAGCTGAGTTCATAACCACTGCGCCAGCAGGGCCTGCCACATGGATGTTGTGACTAAACTCACACAGCTTTAAGGAGATGGAGCCAGGATTCCCTGCTAGTTCTTAACTGGCGATTGCTTTTTAGTTCTGACAAGTTGGTGAAATACAGAACAGCTGACATGTGGGTGGTCCACGTACTCAGGCCTAAGCAGGCAGGGAGAGCTTTTAAAAAGAGAAGCCCCCTCATATCCTTCCTTTAGTGACTTGTACCATCCAGAATAAACTCCCACCAGGTCCTGGACGAGCAGACCGCTCCTGCCCACCAGGCTCACCTCCTGCCCCTCTCCAGGGTCCTCTTCTGTTAAAGCCACACAGCCTGCCCTTCACTCAGTGCTTTACTCAGGGGTCCTCTCAGTATCCTCTGCCGCTGCTTTACTTCCCGTCACACTGCTTGTCTCAGTATGTCTTTGTTCTTGTCTTTCTGCATGTGCTTGAGGGGCAGAAATAGAGGGGCAGCGGGAAAGTTCAGGAAGACCCCAGAGAAGCTGGATGGACACAGTGGCCGCAAAAAACGGACTCAAGTGAAACAACTGTGAGGATGATGTAAGACCAGGTGGTGATCCGTTTTGTAGTACCTCGTGTCACTGTGAGCCCAAACCAACTCAATGACCATTAGCATTTCCCCTGTGATCAAGGACTAGGCTTCTGCCCCTTCTCTGTGTCTGACCTGTAACGAGTATTGAACATTATTGCTCATGCAGTTCTGAGTCATAGCCACGCTTTGTGACAGAGGAGGATGGCTGCAAAGGGTTTTCGAGAATAGACCCTTTTTCCTGTGGCTCTGCCCCCACCAGATCCACTACCCTCTGTCAAAGGAAACCAGCCTCCAACAACCAAAGGGCCAGGAGGCGCAATTGAACGCTTTATGATGTAAAGATTTTAGTAAAGTCATAGCGGATAGGAAAGATGTGAGAGAATAAAATAAAGGAGGGGTAGTGGAGAGCAGTAGTGCATGTCTGCTTCCATTGTTAAAGGTGAAGGTGACACAGTAATCAGCCCTGTGCTTGTAAGAGCGAACTCTAGGGTGGTATTATTACAGGGGGTGCGGGGGGGGGGGACACACACACAATATTATGAGAATGCAATTGGTACTCACCTCCAACCCACAAGGGGGAAGACCTTTCTCCACCCAGAAACCTAGCCTGCTAGGCTCCTTAATATAGGAGTCTCAAAGATTCATCCGTGGACACTCTCTTCCTCTTCTCGGCTCTCCGCAGACTCCAAGACCCCGTAGGACAAGGTGAAGGTGCCCCCGGAAGGTTCCTGGGCTGTGCCTTTTACAGCAAGTCCAGCTGGGCAGAGGAAGTGAGCTCTGGCATGGCGGAAGCATAGGGTCCTGCCATGCCTTCCGCACAGCCCGCTGGAGCTTACCACCCATTCTCTCCTAGGGACTGGGGGTAGAGCATCCTGCTCTCAGCTGATATTTTCCACAGATGGCAAAAAATCACTCATGACCTTCGATCTGCCTTAAGACATTGCTCTCATTTTTTACCTTCACCTTAAAAGGTTTTGGCCGGGGTCCAGTTTTTCTGCCCTTGTGGGACAGTAATTTCTCACCTCTCTCCGTGTCCCCAACCCTCGCCAGTGATTTGAACCAATAACTCTGTCAGAAGTAGGTGGGGCCGGGGGGCCACCAGAGACTCCTCAGCCTGCTGAATCAAGACTTTGTGCCCCTATAAAAAATGTTGTCGATTTACCCAGCTTATAGCCGGCTTCTCTCTGAGCTCCACCATGCCACCTTCGCCATATGATTTCTGGTAGAAGCCCTTCACACTGCCCATGAGGCCGCAGCAGAAGCGCAGTGGCAGTGCTGGGTCGATGGCCGTCTGTTTCTGTACAGATGACGGCCGTGGGGACCTTGTGGAGCAGCAGTTCGCCTCTGCCTGCCCTGCTCAGGCTCACAACGGATGCCAATGGGTGTGATAGGGTTACTTGTTGCTCGCCGGGCCATCAGGTCAATTCCAAGCCCGAGCAACTCTGTCCACAACGGAACACGGCACTCCTCACGGTTGTTCCTGTGCCATAGCCCAGCATTGCCGTCACCGTGTCATTCCGTCCCACAGAAGGCCACCTTTTTCTCCTGCTGCCCCTCTCCCAAGCATGGCGGCCTTCTCCAGGGACTAGTCTCTCTCAACAACATGTCCAAAGTCTGCAAGATGAAGTATCATCCTCCTTGCCACTAACAAGCACTTGGCCATTCTTCGTCTTGCGAGACAGATTTGTGGTCCTTCAGCTGTCCACGGTACTTGTGGTTTTCGTCCCCACAGTTCACTATCTAGAACAAAGCAGGAATGAGAAATCATTATGAAAATAAGCGAAAGCACATAGTCTCAGAGCCCACCTGCCTGGGTTCTTCCCCTTTAATTACCTGCTCTATGGCCCTGACGAGTAGGCTAGCAAGGGTACCAGCCCTGGGCCGCAGGCTTGGTATGGTGCTCACCAAGGCCGTGTTGCAGAAACTGCTTAGCATGGTTAATCCACAGACTGGAAGAACTGCAAGCAGGTGCCTTAGTGAATGAAAAGGGGATTTTTTCCTTATTACTTTGTCTTCCAAATCTCCGCCCCCCCCCCCAAATGCACCGCCCTCTTATATTCCTCAGGCCTGGGGGTTAGAGGGTAAAAGAGTGGGATGTGACGTTTCATTTTGGTGCAAACGTCCTTTGAGGGCTGTAAACTCAAAGCTCACTAACCTCAAGTCAATTCTGCCTCATAGCTACCCCAAGTAGGACACAACAGAACTGCCCCTGTGGGTTTCCCAGACTGGGAATCGTACATGAGAGGAGAGAGCCTCGTCGGAGGAATGGGTGAGGCTTTCAGACTGCCCTGTGTGTGACACATGGACCCACCAGGGCTCCTCTGGAGGACGGTGTCTGAACTTTCACTGTGTGGGTCAAAGTTTGATGCGGCCCCAGGGAACAGCATGTATGATATTTTTGTCTGGTAGGTGATTTTATAAAGAATTATGTGCCAACACCACAGTACCCGCTAATTGGGCTGCTAATTGGGAGATGAGCAGTTCAAACCCCCAGCCTGCGCTGCAGGAGAGCGATGCAGGTGAACTGTTGGGTCTGTCAGGCTGTAAACTGCCTCTATCTGGCATACAGTACAAGGGGCAGTCAGTGAGTCTGTGTGCTTACCCTGCTGGCCTGTGTGCCAGATACACTAAGGGTGGGGATACACTAAGCGGCCTGTCTTGTTTTCTTTCTTAGGTTGACAAAGATGCGGAATTGGTGGCCCAGTGGAACTACTGCGCTCTCAGTCAAGAAATCTTGAGGCGGCCGATTGTTGCCTGTGAACTCGGCAGGTATAACTCCTTTAGTCAGGGGGCAGGTGTGGTGAAGTGATGTGGGGTCACTTTTTTCATGGGTTGGAAATGCCATTTTCGGTCTGTCCAGTGTCAGTGATCCCCTATGAATTCCAGGCCCCTGCATTAGCACTCCCTATCTCAGCGCCTGTGCCCTCTGAGGCAGTGTGGCAGGCCCCAGCCTCAGCTTGGAAGCTCAGGGCAGCTAAGACTCCGTTGATAATCCATCTGGGTGCGGGGCCCATAGACGCACAGCGGCAGCAGCAGTGCACTGATGTTTCCCAGCTTCGCAGCTGCACGCAGCCCTCCTTGCTCATGGGCCCAGGGTTTCTGGGCTGCTCTGGTCTGTCTCTGTTCTGTTCTTCAAGAAAGGTTGAAAGCGTGTGTGCCTTTACAAGAAATCTCTTCCAATTGTTTTTATATATATATATATTTAAATGTATCATTCCATAGTTCAATCACAGCATGCAGAACTGTACAATTGCTCCCACAGTCAGTTTCCAAACACTGTTTTTCTACATTCTCCCAATCTGTAAACCCTTGTTCAGGTTCCATCCATCCCTCAGGCTGTCTGTTTGTAGCTTTTCACTTATATCAGCTTCTATTGTGTGTGTGTGTGTAAAGAACACGCAGCAAAACCCTCACCAGCGCAACCATTTCTAATTTATAATTCGTGGCGTTGGCTCCATTCTTAATGTTTCACCAGCATTCTTATTATCTTTGCACAAAATATGAACATGAAGCCCACACCACCTCCACCCAAAGTAAAAACTTCCCCTTCCCCTCCTCCTCCCATAACTGTTATTAAACTGGGGTTTTGCTGGCTTTGTGTGAATGTGATCGTACACGTGTTTGTATGTCTTCCGTATGACGGACTAGTTTCGCTCAGCAGCATGTTAAGGTCCACCCATGTGGAATGATCTCTCGACCGTGGTGTGGTGGGTGATGTGTCGGGCTGCCACCTGCAAGGTCAGCAGTTGAAAACCACCAGCCCCTCCTCAGAAGGAAGAGGAGGCCGCTTGCTCCTGTGGAGACTGCCAGTCTCGGGAACCCGCAGGGTGGGTCTCCTCCGCCCTGGGTAGAGTTGGTAGGAGGCAGGATCCACGGGTAGGACGTGAGAGTGCACCATTGGGTGAGGGGGCGTCGCACAGTTGTCGGAAAGATGGAATGAAGAGGGAATGGGATTTTCCTGTGACTTTTTGAAGTATGTCCCCACCCCCGACCATGTGTATAGCCCACATGGCATGGTGTCTCCCCGACATCTTTGTCAGGAGAGGGTGCCGTGGTTTCCACATTTTGGGCCCTGTGCATAGTGCTGCAGAGAGGAGTGTGGGCGTGGGGACACGGGTTCCTGCTTGCAATCCTGCTTTCTCCTCCTGCCTCTCTGCCTCGGGCTGGGACCGAGAGGTCCAAGGAGACCACCCGTGGCCGCTAACCACAAGCTCAGCAGTTCAAATCATCTGCTGCTCCTCGGGAGAAAGGCGGCTTTGCTGCTGCTGTAAGAGCTCCAGCCGCTGAAGCTCACAGGGCAGTTCTGCTCTGCCCGCGGCGTGGCCGTGAGTCGGAGCTGACTCGAGGCCAGTGCGTTGAGTTTGTTTTTGTTTTGTTTTTTTGGTGGGCACAGTACGTTGAGTTTTATGGGAGTTCCATGTTCAGCTTTCTGGGGGACCATCCAGCAGTCTTCCACCGGCTGGACCATCTTCCTTTCCCACCTCCAATGTCGAGGGCGACCCTGACAACGTCCACGAAGCCAGGTCTTTCTGCCACCAAGTCTGTGACTTTGCATGATCCTCGACTCTGCGTCCATCAGTCCTTGCCCCTCCATCTCCAGTCGAGTTCCTTGACGCCTGTTGCCTCCCATCGGGCGCTGACTGACGCCCTTGTTGTTGTTGCAGACTGTACAATAAGGATGCTGTCATTGAGTTTCTGCTGGACAAGTCTTCCGAGAAGCCCCTGAAGGCAGCCTGTCACATCAAGAGCATGAAGGTGAGACTGGAGGGCTGGAGGCGCTCCCAGCGAGTCCCTGCCCGAGGCTTGTGTTCCTGCGCACCGAGGACTAAGCTCAGAGCGCTGCAATGGGAAGGTGGGCTCCTTCTGCGGGCCCCTTTGCCCCAGCCCTGCACGGCCCGCCTGCTGAAGGTGCTGGGATTTATCAGGTGTGAAATGGCTGCAAAGCCTCCCGGCGTGCCGCGCCAGTGTGGGGAGGCATTCTCTCTCCTCTAAAGTCAGCTGCTGGCGGCTTGGATTTGGCAAACACTTTCTCGATTAGAGACTTTGAGAGTCGTGGTCGTGACATGTGTAGTCACCGGTTGGTGACCGGAGCAGACCAGCGCTGAGTGAAGGAACGGGGGAGACGCAACATCTGTCCTCGACACAGGGCGTGAAGGCACAGTGTGGTCCCTTTGTCATGTTGATGCTTTTCCGCAGAATGTGACAGAACTGAAGCTTTCTGATAACCCTGCCTGGGAAGGGGACAAGGGCAACACCAAAGGGGACAGGCACGATGACCTTCAGCGGGCGCGCTTCATCTGCCCCGTGGTGGGCTTGGAGATGAATGGCCGGCACAGGTCAGTACCGGGAGGGGCGGGGGGACTCAGTCGGGGGCCTGCGTACCTGAGAAATGGCTCAGTAACCGCACAGGTCCTGTCTGGTGACCCTCGGAGCAGACGGTGTTGGGTTCAGGGACATGGTCACTAGACTCTAGACCTGCTCTGGCTTCCGTGGCTTCTGCTGGAGAGCAAAGGAAGGAACCCGTGCCTGCCATGTTTTCCTACGAGGAAGCAAGCAAAGGATGGTGCTTCCCACCTAACTAACCTCTTCATCTGGACCTCACGTGGCAGGAAGCCGTGGTAGAGGAGGTGTGCCTGAGGGGCGGTGAGGGGAGGGGGGCACGCTGGCATTCTCCCGTGGCAGTTTATGAAGCAGATCGAGGGGATGTGTTCTAGATGTGCGATGTGTGAGTTAGTGCCACCCCCTCGGAGAGAGGACCCCCAAGGAGGTGGGCTGCCACACCAGGCTCAGCATAATCGAGGCAGGGGCTGGGCTGGGCTTTGCTCAGTTGTGCACAAGGCCACTGTGCCTGGGAACCGGCTCGACGCCCCCACCCCACCCCCAGCAGCCTCCCACTCGGCACTCCCGCCACGTGACCAGGAGAACACCTAGCTTCGCGGGGAGTGGGCCACAGTTCCCGGAGCAGGTTGCCTTTCTGTTCAGTTCATTCCTCCCTGCTCTGTGACGTTGGTTGCAGTCCCCGCTGAGTAAGCTCACCCCCTTTCGATTCTTCCCTGTATTTCCGTTCTTCTTTCTGTTCCCTTTGTGCCCTCTGAGCCAAATCCGGGCAGAGCCTGCCCTTGCGGTTTCGTGCCAGGCTGTTCTGAGGCGTGTGTATCTCCCTGGGGACACCTGCCCCTTAGGCCTGTCGATTGCTTGACTGACCCTCAAGGCAGACGTTGGCGAGAGATCCGTTGCAGGCCGGGAAGGTGTCTGAGGACCCAGAGTTTTGGGGCTTCATCCGCCTCTGTGGGACCAGTCAGTGTGATCTGTAACAGCTGGTGGTCCGGGTTGCCCTCTGGAAGGCAGATGAGAACAAGAGAGTAGAGGCGTTCGTTGGCTATAGACCCCCCGCCCCCACCTCTTTAATTTCGGCCTTCCGGCACGTTTGTGTGTACCGTTAAGCCGTTGCCGTAGAGTTGGGCCTCACTGCCAGCACCCTGTGATCCTTACAGAGGCTGACTGCCGCCACTTTCTCCCGAGCAGCAGCTGCCGGGCATGGGTGGTCAACCTTTAGGTTAGCAGCCAGGCACATTTCTGCTGCACCTTCACGGCTCCCTACGCAGTGATTTCACAGGCACGGCAGGTCGACTGCAGATTGGAGAGAGGTAAAATCCGAGGCCGGGGGCCTTTGTTGTAAAGACTCCCTCCTCTGACTGACAGACGTGCCGACTTTCATAGCAGGCAGCACAGGATCCGACAGGAAGCATTCTGGGAAACCAGACTCACGCTCCTTGATCCTGTTCCACTTCCTGTAGAAAGCCATGGTTTGCTCCCAGAGAGGAACTTAGCGGACAGGCTGCCTGGACCAGGGGCTGGACCCGGGGCTACCTGCAGCCGCCCGCTCCCATTGTGGCTTTCCCATTCCCTTGCTGGCAAGGCACTTCTCCTCCCCCCAGGTGAGCACGCTTGGCCTCCTGTCTCCCTCCTTGAATGGCACCTGGGCTAACAACTTTGAACTGGGGGTCTGGCCTCTGAGTGACGCGGTCCTTCGCGGCAATCTGAGTTGGTCTCGCCCGGCCCTGAACCTGTCCTTCTCCTGGGATTCTCTGCAGGTTTTGCTTCTTGCGCTGCTGCGGCTGTGTCTTTTCCGAGCGAGCCCTGAAGGAGATCAAGGCCGAAGTCTGCCACACCGTGAGTCCCCGACGCTTGTTTTGTTTCCCGTGTGACTCAGACGCTGAGGAGAGGGGTTTGGATGAGGCAGGGGCCCTCCCCCAAGCTAGCATTTAAACCATCTCCAGTCTTTCCGAAATGCCCGCACCCACATGTCGCCTCCCCACGGACACCCTTCAGGGGCTCTTCCTCCTGCAGCTCTTCAGAGCCCAGTGTGCGTTTTCTTGGCCCAGTCTGCGGCTGGGAGTCCCTGTTGTCCCGTCCCGTCCCCACCCCCTCGAGACTCAGTGCTTCCTGAGTCCTGCTGTCATGTCTCCCCTCTTCGCTGCATCCCTGCTCACATGACGGTGGAACCCTGGCTCTGTGTACAGGCACGTCCTTGTTAAAGAGCACATTCATTTCCCACGTAACTGCAGCCAGTTTGCGGTCACCGTGGGTCCTGTTCTTCCCACTTCCTGAACCCTGACCTCCCCATTCCCATTCGCTCTGCTTCCTGGCTTCCAGGCCAGGCTGGGGGCACTGGCTGCCCTGTGAGCTCAGGCCCTGACTGAGACTCACACTCCCCCTGCCCTCAGTGCGCACTCCAAGACCTGTCTGCTGTTTAGCTGAAAGTGGGTCCCTGGAGATGGGCCCCAGTGCAGGGGTCTCCTGATTCTCTGTTTCCAGCAGACCACGAAGTCTGGTCTTTTCTGTGAGTCTGCTGCTGCACTGGACAGTGTGCGAGTCTTTCCCCACCACGCTGAGTTGGGGGGTGGACCCAGGCTCCCTGTGCTCCGCCCTTGGTCCATGTGCGCTAATGGCTCGTTTGTGGAGATGCCGGTGCCTGTGACTGCCACGGCTCTGCTGGACCCCAAACGTTCGTGTGGCTGGTCTTCTGGATCTGAGGGTTCCCGGGGCTGATTTCACCTGTAAAATGTGGGCCATCTGTGACACTTCTTGTCTGGGCCGGAGATGGGTAAAGCCATCAGAGTCTAGAATCCACGTTGAGGAGGAGTTTCTACGTCATAAGACAGTGCACTTGGGATTTCCTCTGGGCCGTTGCTTCAGCAGTGCTCGGTCTGTCTCTTGCACTGAGCACACTGAGCATGCACTCCTCGTGATGTCCGGCGGCCTCTGCCTGTGTTTTTCCTCAAAACCCAACTCCGGGGCTGAGCCCCGGTGGCGTAGTGGTTGTGCGCAGGACTGTGGCCCACTGGGATGGAGGTTCTGTTCCAGCTCCACGGAGCAAAGGCTGGGCCTCCTACTCCCACCACCTGAGGGCAGTGATGCCCAAAAACAACAACAGCAACAACAACAACAAAACCCCAACTCCGAGTGGGTGAGGAGGTGCGGTTCAGGGCCTGGCTGGGGCTGTCCGTGGTCTGTGACTGGGAGGAGGCTGCAAGTGGCCTGGACCTGGGGGGAGGCGCAGAGATCAGGCTGCCTTGAGCTGCCCCGCAGACAGTGGGGTCGTGTCTCCACAGACTCCGGGAGCACGAGGGGCCTGCACCGGGCTCTTTTGTAGTTGCTGGCTTCCAGGAGGGAGTCTCCGTTTCCTCCAGCCTTTAACACTTGTCACTGTTAGTCCCGACTCCCAGGAGCCCCGGGGCGAGCGGAGCTTGTGGGCTTCTGAGGCTGTGATCTTTCAGGAAGCAGGTCTCCAGGTCTTTCTCCCCAGGAACCGTGAGTGGCTTTGCACTGCCAACCTTTTTGTTCTGCCCACTGCAGGACCGACCTCCTATTTCCCCAAGTTGCTACTTTTATATTTATGGTGAAATATACAGCTACGTCTATAAAGCACACTTTCACAGAAACTACGTAAGAGACTAAGAGAGCGACGAGATGGCAGCGGCAGGAAACTGGCTGTTAGGACGTTGGGGTGGGGCCCAGGGCAGAGTGAGCCAGAGCAGCAGCCCTTCTGCAGGGCTGGGGGCACTGGGACTCCAGCCTGTGGTTGCTGGGCAACTAGGAGGGCGAGGGGGCGCTGGGCGGCAGTGGACATGGTCCCAGGACCCCTCAGCACATCTGCAGGGACCCCCACTGTCCTGAAGCTCTCTCTTTACCGCCCGTTTCCATTTCCACTGATTGAAAGCTTCCAGTGAGGATTTTCCCTTTTATGAAGAAGACAAAAACCCTGTCAGTCAGGTCACAGCCTGCTGACCTCACTTGGAGGCGCTAAGCAGATAAGTAGCTCATGGGAGGCAGGACACAGTCTCACTCCCTGGGAGACACTGCAGTTGACAAGCTCCCTGGAGACAGACTGATGGCAGCGAGGGCTTTGGAGTTGGAGAAGCCATGTGGAGGCCCTAGGGGCCAACTCCCAAGATGCGTACACCACCACCGGACCCACAGGCCTGTGACCCTCCTGCATTCGGCACCCTTGCGTGTGTTGTGTGAGTCTGAGGAGGAGTTTACAGCCTGATAATTGCATGTATGGCCTAAGATCAGGCTTGGGGACTTGATCTAGGCTGGGCTGGGATGTGTTATTAATGTGCAGTTACACTTCTTATAGACCTCTTTGTTACACACACACACACACACACACACACACACACGACAAAAAGTGAAACTCCTTCCCAGGAGCCACTCATCGGGCGACCCTGCCTGAGTTGTGGCTGCGAGGGCCTATGCAGGCTATGTTCGGGCTTTCATGGGCTTTGTTATCTGAGAGCACTCAGAAAGCTTTCCCATGAGAATTACTTCCTGCCTGTGTACCACTTCTGCTTACGGAAGGTCTGGGGGACCTCAGGAGTGGAGGAAGATGCAGGTGGAGTTAACATTCAGTCCAGCGGCCAGTCACCTGGGTCAGTGGGTCCCAAGTGAGGAAGCCCCTTAGAAGCTGTGCTTTCAAAGCTAGCCTTTCTCTCCTTGGCACCCTTATGACAGCTCACTCTCTGGTGCAGTCACCCTCTGCACCCAGTGACTGAAACAGTCATTGGACAGTACCGTCCTTAAGAGTTGAGCCCAGAGTCCTTTGGGCAGCCATGCTGCATGTCACCGTTGCACAAAGTTGAGCCCAGGCATTGGTTTTGTTTCCTGGAAACCGATGCAGCCGGGGAACGCTGAGGTGTTTGTGTTGGTACTTGGCACCATAGAATGAAAACTGGTGAGCTTGAAATGCAGTTCCTGGGGCCCTTTAGAGGAAGAGGAGGTGGCTGTGTTAGTCCAGGTAGACTAGAGGAACAAATTTCATAGACATGCAAATGGATATAAGGGAAAGGTTTATATACAAGAGGAATAGGACATTGAGAAAGCATCCCAGCCCAGTCCAGTTCAGTCATAAGTCTGATATTAACCCATATGCCCGATAGCAGTCTATAAAGTCTCCTTCCGACTCACGAAGTCACAGGCCAGTGGGTGTAGAGTCCCGGCGCCGACAGGGGTCTCCCCATGGCTCCTCGATTCCAGGGTTCAGGGTTCATCAACAGCATCCAGTGGTGGCAGAAGCAGCTCATCGCTGGCAGGGGTCCCCTCAAGGCCTCTCCAGCTTCAAAGGTCTGGTTCCATCAGGTCAAGGCCATGTGGTCTCTCCTCCGGCTTCGGCAGCAACTCGAACACTGCCATCTCGTCTTGTCCGTAATTCCTAGTCTCTGAGACTAACTCCCAACAACTGGGGAGATCGTTTTCCATCTCCATGAGGGAAATCATCGCGAGATTTCCCAGACGCATCAGGAGAAAGCCATGCCCACACAGAGGCCTCATTGGCTACTCCATGGCTATCTCCAGATTAACAGGCCAGACTCCACCCCTACATCTCAATCATGAAATTAACATAAGCACACGACCGCCACAGTGGTGGAGAAAAGGAACAGAGCCACAGTTGGGGTTGCCCAAGGGGAAGCAGAGACCAGGCAGCACACAGAGCTCCACCTGCCCCCACCTCCAGGGAGGCCGTGTGGTCGTCTAGAACTCTTGCCATCAGAGCAGGAGCTGCTGTATGGTGTCGTACCCAGTCATCCAGAGGCACGGTGAACCCCACGTCCAACAGAAGGAAACACGGCCTGGTCTGGCCCCTCCTCACAGTTGTTGCTATGTGGGCACCCGTTGTCCCAGTCCATCTCACGAGGGTCTTCCTCTACCGGCTCGAGGGACTGGTGGTTGCTCCTGACACGCCCACAGTAGAGACAAGGCTCACCCTCGTTGCTGCAAAGGCGTTACATGGCTCTACTTTTGAAAGGTGTCCGCTTTCCAGCGGGCCACAGTGCAGTCGGTCTCCTTTGCCGCCACTGTCATTCCAGACATCAGTCCCTCTCTGGTCTTTCTGGTTCGCTCTCTGGGCCTTGCTTGGGTGTGAGGCCATTGAAAGGCTCTGGCTTTGTCCTCACGGTGACAGCTTTGCTTTTTAACAGAAGATAGTCGATGTAATTCAAGAAAGTCTCCATCTTCCTAGGGTTATCTTGGAAGTTCTTCTTAAAGTAGATTTGCTGCTGCGTCTCACATCTGGGCTGCAGACAGGTCCGTGGAGCCAGTGCCACCAGCGGGGGCTCGTCGTTGGTTGGCTCAGGAAGAGAGCCAGGGTGAGGCAGGCAGGATGCCTGGAGCTCCAGCTCTGCTCTGGAGACTGGCTGGTCACCTCGGGGCTTCAGAGTCCAGCATGGGGGAGACAGAATCACTGGAGCTTCTCGGAGAGCTTTCCTCCGAGCTCCGCCATTGCACAGCGTTTCCCAAGAGGAAGTAGGTAATGTTTATACACTGTTCTGAGGATCTGAACCCCTGATGTAACGCACGCTGTACAGTTTGGCAATACTGAGTATCGGTCGTTCTTAGCTCCCGACACGTGAGTTACGAGGAACTGTGCTCCAACAATCTTTTGTTACTGTTTTTATTTTATTGGCAATGGGTATCACACACAATGTTAAAGTATCTCCGTAAGTTTCTGTGTCGTTTCCAACCCCCAAAGACAAATGAAGATCAGCCTTATAAAAATACATGCAGATAATAAAAGGCATCACAAACGAGGTATTTGACTTAGGTGAGAACCGGGTGGCGATGGGTTGGTGGGCATGGAGCCCCCAAGGCAGGTCAGACGGGGACTGTCTGAAGGGCAGCCAGGGTTGGCTGACTCTGCCCTAACAGAGCCCTCCAGATGCCAAGGGGCAAACACAGTGGAACTTCAGAGTAGACAGCTTGCCTCCATAGTGAACTGGGGGCTCCTTAAAGGGCTGGCCTCCTCTGTTTTGGGGTCCCCTACATTTAGATGATGTGAACAGCTAATTTCCCATATATACTCTAGGATAAGCCACCCCCAATGTTAGCTACAGTACCTAGTGTTACCACAAAAACCACATAAAGAATGTGCTGAAAAATTCAACTCATACATGAGTGTATATGGTATTTAGCTGCTGATCGAAAGCTTGAGGTTTAAGTTCACCCTGAGGTACCTTGAAAGGCCTGTCTGCAGACAGACCTGGGAGGTACTGCCGCCAAGCCAGTTTGGTTCCAGGCCTCTGCGGTGCAGTGTCACCATAGAGTGCACATCCCTGATCACAGTTAGGTTTCCGCCGTGCCGTTGTCTGTGGGGTGAGGGAGCCTTGGGATGAGTCTGAGATCTCGAGAGAGGGAGAAACGTGCTCAGGGCTGCCACAGCCTGCTTGTCTGTGAAGCAAACAGGAACCCTGCGGGGTGCAATAAAGCAAGCTCACGTTGAAGACCCCAGGGGTCATTTCTGCCGTGCTATGCAGGAGTTACCCCTGTGAGCTGCAGTCAGCTTCCTGGCAATACGTGTTCTCTATTTGATGACTACTGGGGAGAGGGGAGTGGCTCCCTCGGGGACTTTACAGGCCAGTTCTGAAATGGCACATCGTTTGACCAGAAGCCAGTCACAAGGTCCTGCCTAACTTCAAAGGAAGCTGGGAAATGTAGTGCAGCAGGGTGCCCAGGAAGAAGAAACACACACCAGCCATTCCTGCCAAACTGCCAGCAGGATGAGTAAATGGTTCAGGAAGTGCAGTGCATCATGGTCCTGGGTTCCACGTGAACGTGAGAGCGCGCCATTCTGTCAAACTAAGCCCGAGGACGTTGTCATTTTTTAAAGGAGCGTTGGAGCTTTAGGCATCAGCAACCACAGTGGTCCCGGGGCTTGTATTGCCTGCCTTTGGGTCTGTAGGTGCTGCCCTGCCCCCCCTCCTCACACACACACCCCACACCTCACCCCCACCCCCACCCCCCGGCATTGGTTCCTGGGCTTACTGGGAGAGTTGTGGGAGTCAGTAGCACCTTGGTTCCATCTTCTGAAATGCCAGGCGGGCACCCTTGTTTTTCAAAAACAGCATCCAGAGAGATGGTGTTGCTAGGCTTGTTTGTTTGCAGTATAAACAAATCACTAGCCAAAAAAAAAAAAAATCTTATTCCCCGCTGGATTTTTTGTTCCTTGTAATCAGAAGAAACCCTTTGGAATAATTATCAGTGGCAAGCAAGCAGTTTGTGCTCACTCCTCACAGTGTGAGTCCTGCCCTGCAGCCGTGGCATTACCACGCGTGTGTGATATATATATATATATATATATATATATATATATATATATATATATATATATATATATTTGTGTTGCTGTTTTAGACTTTAGGACTCATTAAGAAATGCAGAATCAGGGCTGAGCCCCGGTGGCGTAGTGGTTGTGCACGGGAGTGCGGCCCACAGGGATGGAGGTTCAATTCTAGCAGCTGCTCCACAGGAGCAAATGCTGGGCCTCCTACTCCCACCACCTGTGATGCCCTCCCCCCAAAAAAGGAATGCAGAATCTCAGATTCCATCACAGACCTACTAAACCAAAACCTGTATCTTCACAAGAACCCCAGGTGATTTACCCACAACCCTGTGTGCATGGCAGGTTTAGGTGTTAGAGGTCTGATCGGCAGGCAGCCTTTGATCTGCTACCATCCAGTTTCATGAACTTAGGTCATAGAGGGGTGAATGGGCTGGGCAGGCAGGTGTTTTGGGGTCAGAAAATGTATGCTCGTGGCTTTGTGAGTTCTCAGAGAAGGTGGAGTCAAAGAGGTGGAGGAAGAGGGTTGTGTCTTTGCAGTGGTCAGGTCAATAGCTACCTCAGATTCCCAGCTCTGAGATCTGGTGGTGTAGTGGTTATGCAGTGGGTGCTATCCCCATGGTCGACAGTTTGAGTCCACCCACCGCTCCTCAGGGGAAAGACTGGACTCTCTACTCCCATAAACAGTTGCTATCTCGGCAACCCAGAGGGGCTCACTGAGTGCACACTGTGATGGCAGTGGGTTTGGGGTGGGGTCTCTGTGCCATCCTTAATGCTTCATACTCAATTGGCCACCCCCATTGCATGGACCTCTTGTCAGGCCCCTCCTTCCTCCTGAATGGAGGCATGGGTTTCAGATCCCTGCCAGCTGCTTTGCCTTCTTTTATTGGGTTTGTCATTAGCTGCTGCTGACCCATTATAAACTCCAGGGGCAGAATTAATAACCGCTGATCAGAGGTATCCAAACAGCCCTTTGGAATGCAGGGAGCAGTGGTGGTCGGGTGCTTGCCAGTTTTGCCTTCGACACCATCGGAAAAGTGCTGGTCTGCGGCCACCAGACCCCCGTGCTGGTCTCTGCTATCTCAGCACATCCGTGGGCCTCGTGAACTTGAGGTGCCTGGCCTGCTGCAGGCTGAATGTGACTGGTGCTCTGTCTGCCTCCAAGACTCCCCTTTTTTCTCTGGAGCCGCATGCTCTTTAAGGGTGATCTCCTGGGCTTTGAGGGGTTTTATTTCATTTCTGTGTCTGAGAAGCTCCAGCTGACGGAGGCCCCTACATAAGAGGGTTTCAAAAAGTCCGTGAGAAAATTTCATTACCTTTTCATTCCATTTTTCCACAAGCTTTTTGAAACCCCCCCATCTACCTTAAGTCCAAAAGAAAAATGTTCATTGTCCCGAACTGTTCCACCAAGCTTCTTACCCTCTACCTGTCCAAAGGAGCTCTGCTGGCGTAGTGGTTATGTGTTGGGCTGCTAACCATAAGGTCTAAGGTTCAAAACCAGCAGCCACTCCTCGGGAGAAAGATGGGGCTTTAGCCTCTGTGGAGAGTTGCAGCCTGGGAAGCCCACAGGGCCAGTTCTCCCGTGCTCTTCAGGGTTAACGTGAGTCGGCATTGAGTCAGTGGCAGTGAACTTGGTTTGACTGCCTGGCCAACACATACAAGAAGAAATTAAGCACAGAGCAAACAGGGCAGTCAGGAGAGAAGACGGGCCCCGCACGAAGGGAGAGGGAGAGACAGGAACTTTCTCTGAAGCCACAGAGCCAGTGTCCTGCATGCAGACCTGCGGTCTCCCACCTGGAAGCAGCGAGTTCTTCTTGCTGATGCCACCTGCCCTGATCTCTCTTCTATGGCAGCCCTGCAGAGCCGAGGCCTTCTGGAGGAGGGAGTGTCCGGGGAGCAGAGACCGAGGCTACTCGTGTAGCCTGCTCTGCTTTCTGGTAGCCACAAGCCACGTGTGACTACTTACATGTCTCGAAAAGGTCTTACATGAAGTTTCAGATGTGCCTCCTCAGTTGCCATCCCCACACTCGGGGTGGGGAGTGGGGGACCCGGCTCTCCGCAGCACAGGTACGGGGCATCGTCAGCTTCACAGGAAGTTCCCTGAGACCACAGTCGGCTCCAGGCGACCTGCTGAAGCTGGGGGGTTTCAACTGCAGAGTTAGCTGCGCTTCACCCCGGAGAAGGGACCCGGCAGGGTGTGTCTGTGATCCCCAGGCAAGTGAGTGTGCTCTCTCCAGCCAGAGAGTGCACTCAGAATCTGTTCTGTATAACGTCGGTGTTAGGCTGGGTTGACAAGAGAAACGAGTCCAGAGACACTCGTGTGTAAGTGAGCGCTTTATATATCCAGACCCACAAAGCCACACGCACTGATGCTGCCAGCAGGCCTAGCACTGGCTGGGGTGCAGAGTCGTGGGATTCAAATGGCGGCGGGAGCATGACAGCTCGGGCAGTGTTCACGCCGCTCGCCAAGGGGCTGTGCCACAGGAATTGAGGCAGAGAAGTGGCCGCCTCCAGAGAGCCCTGCATCTTGGTAGCACCTCCAGAGGGGGTCATCCAGCTGCAACCTGGCAGACGAAACTCCACCCTCGGCTTACAGGCGCCATGTAAAACCTAACTATCAGTGTCCATGGACAGTAACATACAGGCCTTCAGCGCCGGGGGTGTGCGCGTGCACACGCGCATTCTCTCTCTCTCTCTCTCTCTCTTATGCGCGTGCATGTGCATGTGCACACGTCTGTATGGACTCCCACCTGACCCAGGATTGCAGGACAGGGTCTCGAGGAGATGGTGCTTTTCAGCTACCGTTGGCTGAAAACCGGACGGCCTTGCCCACGGCTCTACAAGTGGCCAGTTCAGGAATGAAGAGCCATTGGTGAGGAGATGCTTCCTCGTTTCTGGTCGGGGAAACCAGGCTGTCCCGAAGAAAGGGCCCTGCCCTGCACCTCAGTGGCTCAGCTTCATGTTGAAGTGGGAGTCCTGCTGGAAGTGCCAGTGGGGGTCCACGGGCCCCTCAGCCTGCCTGAGGACCTTCAACCGGTGCCGCCTCTCCAAGCAGGTCACTGCCAGGGAGTCCTTGGCGGACTCGAATTTGTTGGCGAACAGAGAAGGTGATCGGATGACCCACGGCAAGTCCCCGGGCCCATAGACACAGGTGTCTTGGACGTAGTGGCCTGCAAAGGCAAGAGCAAAAAGGTCATCATCATGTCTGACTGCCCACTCTGGACTTCAGTTAGCCATGATTGTCCCCACTCCTGCTCTGGTTCCCAGTCGCCCCGATTTGAAAAAATTCAGGTTTCTTGCCATCTAAACTGACTACACTGATTCGAGGGCAGTGTTCATGTCATGAACTTCTTAAGTTCCCCGTAGGGATGAGTATTTCTTAAGAATCGTGTTGGCTTCAGCAAATCATTCCTTCTCCCCCTTCCCGGGTTTGCCGGGTGAGCAGGGTAAGTCACTGGGCAGAGATTGTCGGCTCCCCGAGACCAGCTCAGTGTTTGGTTCCTGAACACTCGCCCCCACAGAGCACTGGGACCCCACCCCAGAGCCCCTCCCGGGGAAGGCCAAGGCACAGGCAGTGTGTGTGGAGAGTGGACACCCCCCGCCCCCCTGGACTCTGTTGTCCTCTGCTCACAGTGACCGTCTATGTGGCAGGGAAGAGCTGCTCGGTCGGGTTGCGGGGGCGGGGGGTCCCCCTCAACGTTAGGGTGAGCAAAGGCTTCACCCTGTACCACGCAGGGACCACCGCCCCTTCACACTCTCCACCCCCGCCCAGAAATCCTCCTTCTGAAGAGGTTTGTTTTTAAGGGGGAGGAACTCTGAATACAGACCGCCGTGTTTGTGAGACTGGAAGTTCCGAGGCAACCCTCCTTGGGGTGACTGGGGCTCGACTCTGTAAGGCGGTACGCTGCACTGTGCCAGCCACGGGCACCGTTGTGTGCCTGATGCCCCCAGGAGTCTTGATAGTCTGTTTTGTATTTGTGGACAGCCTGCCTTCTTAAGGTCAGTCTTTTAACCAGCTGAAAAACTCGGTCAACCCAGCCTGTTTTGCATCTCCACTCTATTCAAAGCTGAGAGCCACTCCCAACACTGCAAAGCGGGCCCCTCCTGCTCAGGGGCCGTCCCTGGGAAGCCAGAATTGAGCAGGGGCCAGGCGCCCTTGAGACCTGCAGGAGGAGCCGGAGCCCACTGCTGTCCCCGCCATGCTCACTCCCGCGGCTCTGCAAGTCAGAGAACAGACTGCCCCCAAGAGCGGGTGTTTCTTCAATTGATCTCTGCAGCCCCAAGACTGGGGCTGTACCCAGGCTGGAAAAGGCACGTTGCAAAACTTAAGCTTATAGTCAAGTTAAAAAATCTTACTTCTCGGGCCTGAGCCCCGGTGGCCTAGTGGTTGAGTGCAGAACTGTGGCCCACTGGGTTGGCAGTTCAAATCCAGCAGCAGCTCTCTGGGAGCAAGGCTGGGCCTCCTACTCCCACCAGAGGGCAGTGATGCCCCCCCCCCCAAAAAAAAAAAATAGGACATCTCTCCCGGTGTGAAGCCTGCCGCTCTAGAAGCCTCTGCTCTGGAGCAGACTAAGGCCCTGTGAGGGGCGGGACAGAAAGGCCGAGGTGTGGCCTGCCAGAAAGTGTCCGTCCAGGTGAGCCAGTGTCAGTCCCTGAGCCGAGATTCTTGGTTCCTAGAGACCAGCTGAAGAACACATGTGGCTGATTTTCAGTAGAACTGAAACTATTTATACAGGCGAGTGACATGTAGCCCATGGGGGTGTTGCTGGTCCCTGCGCTAGGGAGCACAGTTTTCAGCGGGAGAGCCAAGGGAGACAGGACTCGCTGTCCCCGTCTTTGAAGATCTGAAGCGCTACAAACCACACGCCGCTGCTGTGTTCACCCTGTGCGGCTTCTCAGCCTGGGGCCTGCCGATCTGTGCACTTGACTCTAGGGAGAGTTTTCTTTAGTAAGAAGTTGAGGTTTTCTTTCTCTCACCCCCGTCTCCCCCCAAAGTTGACACCTGCTGGGTTGAGGGGTGCTGGTGGAGCCGTGGTTGTGCGTAGGGCTGCCCCTGAGGTGAGCGGTTGGCGACCTCAGAACCGGCACCTCGGGAGGCACATCCAGTTTTCTGCTCCTGTCGAGAGGGAGGTGCGGCCGCGGGAACCCACGGGGGAGCTCTCCCCTGCCCAGAGCCAGCATGGTGGGTGAGTGTGTTGTTCGCTGGGGGAGGTCCCGCCGCCCAGTGTGGGCGAAGGCCAGAGCTGTAGCTGGGAGGCAGCAGGGGACTGGGTGCTTACCTTTGCAGCCATCGTGAGTGCTTCCTTCCTCCTGCTTCCACTTAATGGCCCGAACGTTCCCTTCCCAGCCTGCGTCTGGTGTCGCCCCTGGAGCATCTGAGGGAGAGAGAGCCCGCAGGGCAGGCAGGGGCAGCAGACAGTCCTCGGGACGCACCTCCCCTCTCCTGGCTGGGGCCCCGGGCCCCCTCTCAGGCCTCCAGTCTCGTCTTTGCGCCGAGCCCTCACTTGGTGCCCTTCATCCCAACCCGTGAAGGGTCCTACAGTTGCCAAGTGCTCTTCATGATACAGGAGCACTGGCCTTGTGCCCCCTGGTTAGAACACAGGCTTGTGGGTGGATGCGAGAGGTCGTAGAACGTCCTTCCCAAACGTCTGCCACATCCTGTGATTGTGCTGTCATCTAGACTGACTGGTTTCGGGGTCACACTGGGACCCCCTTCCGATGGGAGCCAGTCAGCCTGACACAGAGAAGACGTTCTGTCCCGCCCGATCACTGAAGCCCCTCGCACTTCCTCTACCTGCCAGAGAACCCGAGGGCGTGTCTGCCACACACACTCCTGGTCCCACACTGTTCGCCCGTGCTCGCAGCACGGTGCCTGGTACGTGGAGACAACCCGTGACGACCAGTAAACGAGTCAGTGGGGCCGCGGTGATGCCGTGGCTATGGATCGGGCTGCAGCCACATCTTCGGGGGTTCAAAACCAGCAGCAGCACGTGGGAGAAAGCCTGGCCTTTCCACTCTCAACAGTTACAGCCTCAGAGATCCCTGGGGGCGGCTCTGAGTTGGCACTGAGAGCCATGTGCCTGAGGCAGTGAGAAAGTGGAGCAGCCCTGGTGGTATCGTGGGTTTCCGGTCAGGCTGTTAGCCACGAGGTGAGCAGTTTAAAACCTGCCGCCACTCCCAGGGAGAAAGATGAGGTCCTTTAATCCCCCAAAAGTCTCAGAAACCCACAGGGGCGGTCTACCCTGCCCTACGGGGTCACTGTGAGTTTCTAAAAGAAGAAATTCCCCACAGTGTGTGCTCAGCAGTCACCACGCTCAAGCTGGGCATTGCAGTTCTCCCTGGGGAAAGACCCCAGGGGGCACCGGGCCCTCTGCTAACGCCTCCCAGGAAGGGCGCGCCCCGGACTGCTCTTACCTGGGACTCGGTTCAGGGTCACCCAGTAGTGTCGCTCTGGGCTCCGGATGCCCCGGCACCATCGAAGCAGGTCTTTGGCGCGGACGTCCGTGAAGACAAACTCGGCAAACCTCCGCGTCAGCGCGTAGTGTGCGCTCCCAAAGTAGAGCTGCAGGCTGTGGGGTGGCTCGGCCCGGAAGCTCTCGTTTGGGGGCTCGTAGATGCTCGTCTCCGGGGTGAGCGGGCCCTGGCTGCGGTTGGCGTTGGGCCTGGCGCTCGGCGGGGGCTGGGCCACCCCAGGGGTGATGTTCTTGCCATCCCATTTGCTTCTGAGGTAGTGCACGATCTCCTTGTTGGTTTTGACGGGGAAATCCTGGCCGCAGAGATTGAGGACATAGTTCCACGGGAATTGGGAGTGGACCAGCTCTTCCATGCAGTTCAGATCTGCCTGCAGCCGTGTGCGGCCGGCAGAGACCACCTTGGAGGCCGTAAAGATGTTTCCAAAGCAGCTGGCCAGAGTCTGCACGGCGGCCTTAAATGTCTTGGGGGCCTTTGCGTCGACGTGAATGCAGTAGACGTTTTGAGGGGCATAGATGGCTCTGAGAAGACGCACGAACATGGCCAGCTCGGTGCGCACGGTCACAATGTAGGCCAAGGAGAAGTTGCCCTCCTCTGCAGACAGGGGTCTGGTGATGAAGCGCAAGCCCTCCAACAGCTGGGAGCAGTTCCCCGGGCCGTGGAAGGGAGCCAGGATCGCAGAGCCATGGGGGTTCTTACAGAACTTGGCCACCTGGGGGGCTGCCCCCTTCCCGTGGAAGAGAGCCGAGCACAGCTCGTCGGGGTAAAAGCCACACTCCACCGCCAGGGGGTATGTGGGCTCCCCCTCCGGGCCCTCCAGAGCCGCGTTCCTCAGGTACAGGAAGACGCAGGCGCAGACGGCCGCGCAGACCACGAGGCCAGTCCTGGTGGCCCGGAGCCGGCTCATGGTGTGCGCCCCCAGCGCCGGCCTCTCACCATCGTCTGCAGCAGGGTTCCCCTCGAGCTTTCTGAAGAGAGAGAGAGACGGCGCACAGATTCCAGGGGTGGGCCTTAGAAGCCCTGGTGGTGTCGTGCATGAGTACAAGGTCGGCGGTTCAAACCCACAAGAGCAGTTCTACCGCATGCTCCGGGTCGCCCTCCCCCCCCCCCCCCCCCAAGCATGGTGCACGGGCTCTGCCTGGTTTCGATGTGTGTGAACATTCGTGGAACTCTCACCACAACCAAGACGCTGGCCTGCCCCCGAGGTGTCTGGTCCCCCGGTGAGCACCTCCCCCTCCCCTCCCGTCTGTTACACAGGTGCGTCGCTGTGACTGTGTGATAGGTAGAACCCTGTGGCAGCACTCTGTGTTTTGACGGAGGATTGTGCCTTGTCCATCTGTGTCACTGTCTCTCTCCCAGGCTGTCTCCTTTACCCCCGTTACATTCTGGCCCAGGGCTTGCCATTCACCGGGGTGGGGGTGGGTGGGGATGGCATTTAGGTTCTTTCCAGCAGGGCATCCCATAAACAGGCCACAAACACTCATGGACAGACCACTGTGTGGTGGGTGCAGGCTTGTGTTTCTGTTGGCTTAGTACTCCTGGGCGGGTGTTTGCTTGCTGGACCACACACATAGACGGTGGGGGGGGGGGATGTTAGCTTGTTATGTATCATCAATTTTGTATTCAAATATTTAAATTATTTATCTGCTTGGACCCTTGGTTTCTGTAATCCTTTGGGATCGCTGCTAAGAAGCGGCTGCAGTGGTCTCGGGGCTGTGGTGCCTTGTTCCCGCCCCACCAGCAGCATGTGACCCCCCCAAGTCCCCATCTGTGTCCTCGTCAGCACTCGGACGACTTTTCCTTCCTTCCTTCTTTTTTCCCCATTTTAGCATCCTAACAGATGTGGAGTGGTAATGTGTTGTGGTTTTGTGTGGCCTTGTCTTGCTGGCTAGTAATGGATGAGCTTGTTTTCATGTGCTACTGCTCAAATCTACACAGATACCTGGCCCCGATCTAAAATACTTTGAACAGAAGCATGATCTTGTGCTGTTCTATTATGAGGATGAGTTCTCTCAATAAAGGGCACATGCAGAGAAATATTAAGCTTGTTGAAATTAATGATTGGGTTAATTGTTGAGACACCAGCTGTTGTGAAAAAGAAAGTATGGTTTTTACCTTAGTAGGCCCTTCTCTTGTGCTCTCCTGAAGTGCAGGGACAGGTCGAAGCAGGGCCGGCCCCCTGCCACGAGTCCATCCTCACCCCTGTGTTTCTGAGACTAAGTCTGTAGGAGAGGTGACAGCCTCGTCTTTCTCCCAAAGAGCAACTGGTGGGTTTGAACTTCTGACCCCTGGAGGTTATCAGACCACCAGGACTTCTTTGAACAGATGGGAGCAAAAGTATTTTCATTATTATTATTATTTACAAGGGCCATCTGAGATTTAGAGATTAGAAATTCATAACTAAAAAAATCAGGCTTCTTTTTGGGGTGTTCCCCCTGTTTGTGAGCCTGGGCTCTGGATTTCCATGACAGTCACCTCTTGCTGTCTGCTCCTCAGGCGCAGAGCTAAGACCCACTGCCACGGAGTCGAGGCTGACCCGAGACTGTCCCTCTGCATGGGACAGTGGGTTTTGAGATTACGGCCAGTTTCTCTGACTTCATGCCTCAAGGCTCTCATGTTGTTGATTCACAGAGTAGGAGGTGAATCTTTTACTATGATCATAAATACAAGATGTCAGATAATGAGAGGATGGTGAGAGAGGAGACAGACGGGTAGGGTTGGAGGAGTTTTTGAAGCTTTTTGTGCATCTTGCTGTCGCCTGGGGAGTTGAGTATTTGCAGTCATTGTAATAAGGAATGGAGACGAGTCCCAAGTGGGACTCTGGCCCTTCAGGGCCGTGCACAGCAAAGTGGCTTTCCCTCCCTCATGGAGAGGCAGGGACATGAACTTGCCTGCGTGCAGAGCTGCCACCCTATGCCTTGGTCCCACTAGCCCAGCGAGCTCCATGCTGAGTCTCCCCTGGACTGGCTCCGTGTAGGAAGTCCTGGGGACACTGCTACTGCTGCTGCTGCTTCACCACCACCCTCTGTTTGGGCCCTAATAAAACTGCTGTTCTTTAAGCACAGGCGTTTGGATCACTAAATAAGTTCCTAAAAGCTTTAGTGATGTTTTGGATGGGGGGGGGGGGGGTTGACATAACAAGTGTAGTTCTTACTGAATTTGAGCCTCCCTCTCTCTCCCACTTCCCAGAAAGCTGTATTTAAAGTAGGTGGTTTTTGGAAAAGCTTTCGGAGGAGTGGCCCTTGGCCCGGCTTGTGACGCAGGTGTGCCACTCTTTGCCAGGCAGGCCTGTCCCTGCGGCTCAGGCTTGGTTTCTTCCAGTCTTCTAAACTTCACAGTGGTTTCTGACAGCCGAGAAACCCCTTTCCAGGTGCGTTGTCTTCTTAGTTTCACTTTTCTAGACCGTCGACATGTTAGGGTTCCTCTAGCCCTGGGTACAGGTCAGCAATTGGAGACCACCAGCTGCTGCTCAGGGGAAAGAGGGCCTCTGCCCCGTGACCATCACGAAGAGTTAAACGCTCAGAAACCCACCGGCCAGGGCGGCCCTGCCCTGTAGGGTGTCTGCGTCAGGACAGCTACAGCGGTGGGCTTGTGGAGCCCGACACCAACAGCTCCAGGGTAGGAAGGTCTAGCCTTCTGCTTCAGGGAAGATGCCCCCCAGAAAGCCCTGGGGATTGGCTCCCGGAGGCAGAATCCACCGGGTGCGCAGGTCCGCGCCCACCTGAAACCCGAGGCGGGCATCTCTGTCTAAAACTGCACCACGCACTCATGGCAGGAGCGGGCTTTAGAGAGGTCATGGGGGCAGTGGAATGCAGAGATACTGGGATGTCTGCCGTCAGGGGAAGCAGCCTGCAGGCAAGATCGTGTGGAGGCCCTGCTTGCACATGCCCGAAGGCCCCTGACGGGGAGAGGGCACTGTCAGAGACATGCTTGCCAACAGCATGGGGGCACTGCTGGCTTTCTGGCATTTCCCCTTTCAAAAGGGTGAAAGAATCCTGACGGGAACAGAAGTTACTTGAAGTCCTCAGACAGGAACTGCCTTTACGGTTCCTGCCCAGACGTAGAATGTTCCCAAGGAGTCGTTTCCAAACCCACTAGGAGAGCCAGCAAACGTGGTCTCCAACCCAGCGCCATCCGGCAGGACCGAGCAGAACTGCCCTGTGCGACCCTCCTGTAAGCAGACAAGCCCTTGGGTCTGCTACTTCTGCCGTAGCGCGCCTTGAAGCCGGACCAGCAGGATGGGCGCCACTTCCCACTTGTGTGCATCACAGATCCCAGGACATGCACTCAGCACAGCCGCAGCAGAAATCACATCTGACTGGTAACCCGCCCCAAATGAGAGCCAGGCTCTGGGGGAGGAGCCGGCCTTGGGGGGCTTGGGAAGGCCCCTGCACGCTCAGCCTGGGAGCCTGCTGCCGATCACAAAGCGACCTCGGTCCCTTCCCTAGTGCTGCCGCTGTTTCAGAGCCAGAGCTGGCGGGGGGGGGGGGGGGGGGGGGGGGGGGGGGGGGGGGGGGGGGGGGGGGTTGGAGAGGCACCCAGCCCACCGAGCCCTGCGCGCCCAGCGGCTTCACGGGCTGCATTGCCTCTGACCTGGAGACGGGTAGCACTTCCTGTGGACCAGGCCACCACCTGGAAAACCCCGGCCGGGACCACGGGACAGGACAGGTGTGCCGGCAGCTTCTCGGGAGTTGGGAGCTGCCACAGGCCAAGCGGGAGCGGGAGGCAGGATTTCGCGAGGGACCCTTTTTCATTCAAGGCAGAGGGGCGTTTCGAAGCTTCCTTACCAGCTGGCGGAGAGAGGCCGGTGTGCTGCTGGGCGCGCTGCGGGTGCCGGTGTCCGCGCGCTCTGCCTCCGTCGCGCCCCCAGCGGCGGGCTTGTGCGGAGCAGCCTCCGGGGTGGCGTCTGGCCCCGCCCACCGCGAGGGCCTGCCCCCAGGTCCCGCCGCCCTGGCCGCGCCGCCCTTCTCTAAGACGCCCTCTGTGCGTCCTGGAAGATGCAGACGGAGAAGTGCAGCCCGGTGCACGACACCATGTAGGGGAACCGTGGTCAGTCACAGGGACGGACAGGCTGCCAGCGTGCCATCGGGGACCTCCTTGGAGAAAGTGGGGAGCCCTTTAAGAAAGAGGGAGAGCTGTATTGTGTGTGCAGGACAGCGGCCCACAGGGTAGATGGTTCAAATCCAGCAGCAGCTCTCCAGGAGCAAGGCTCGGCTTCCTGCTCCCACCAGATGAAGAAAGGGAGACCTGCCCTGAACCGGTAGGCACAGAGCAGGCAGCAGCGGGCTCAGACAGACTGTTTTGTGAGGTAGGTGCAGGCCCACAGTGTTTCATCCCGTTGTGCCCGGCTGGGCAGTGTCAGAGCCAGCACCAGACACCCACCACTCAGCATCCCCTGAACCGAATGGAGAAACCAAGTCACACAGACTCTCCGGGACAGGGAGAGAGTAGGAAGTTCCTTCTTGCTCCCGAGGCTAGACACGCCCCTGAGGAACTCACTCACTCGGTGTCACTCGTGTGCCCTGGACCAAACCCTGAGCTGCTGGCCCATCATCACTTATCACTGCAAGGGATACTGGTGCCCCACACACTGAATCATCTCACTCTTTGAATTACAATTGGAAGTCTTCCTAGCCAGCTGTGTCCACACGTGGCGTGCGTGGAACTGATGGCATCCCTCTCACTGGCTTTGCATTGCGCGAGCTTCCACTGTCACGTAGCCCCACGTCAGTGTTCTTTGAAAGAGCGCAGAACTCACAGCACTCTGTGATACTTAAGCTGAACTATCATTTGGTTTAAAGAAGACTTCAGGCACATTTTGGTCTGAAGTTTAAAGACATGTCAGAGCAATAAGGTTTGGTTTGGTTTTGTGGGGAGAGGGGACTTCATCCAGTTTTCGTGGCTCCAGAAAGTAGAGTGTCTGTGAGCATTTGAAGTTCTGTTCTGCATTTCCCCCCTTTTGATCAAGATTCTTGGATGCAGACTCTTGGATCAGAATGTTCAGTTCGGGTAGCTTATCTTCTCTCCCTGTGGTCCCTTCAGCCCTCAGAGAAGGGCTGACAGTTCCAGGTGGGTCACTACTCAGCACTCGAGCTTCAGTGACTGCTCAAGGACTAGCCCTGCATCCAGGGCCCCTGGGGGGTCGGAGAGGAACCCACCAGGGCCAGGCCTGCAGCAAGCAGGAAATTGTATGCCAGATCCCAGAAGCAGCCTTAGCCAGTCCTGAGCACATGAGGCCGAGGAGGGTGTGAGTTTGGCATTAGAAATGGATCTTGTGATGATATGAACTGGCAGGATCTCTTGATTTGTTGTGTGAGACTGAAAGCACCACCTGTGTAACTTCTTGTTGTTGGCTCACCTCGAAATGCGGGGTGGGGGTTGTAGCCTGTAACCCTCACGTCCAGAGGACAGACTGCAGTCCCAGCCCAGGGAGGGGCGAGGGGAGCAGCATGCAGGTCCCAGGCAGCAGAAGCCCGGCTCTCTGTCTGCTCTGTGCCGAATGCTTGGGAGGTTCTTTACGTCAGAGCCCCCGCCCCAGCTGGCAGCTTGTTCCTGCCACTTCGTTTCCATTCCCTCTCCAAGGAAGAAGCCCCGAGGGGGCGAGGTGGCGGGGGGGCTCCCAGAATTCACAGACAGGCCTCAGCCCAGCTATGCTAACTCCTGTACACACGACCTCCCAAGCCAGGGCAGGGGAGGGGACTCCCCAGGACTGCCAGGCGCTTGAGGGGCGGTGGGGGGTAGGGGTCCACCTGCCAGTGACAGCCCCCTCTTGTCACCCTGTGCAGTGCGGGGCCGCCTTCCAGGAGGACGACGTCGTCGTGCTCAACGGCACCAAGGGGGACGTGGAGCTGCTGAAGGCCCGCATGGAGGAGAGGCGGCTGCGTGCCAAGCTGGGAAAGGTACTGGGTCCTCACTGCTGGAGGCCTGCCCTGTCAGGTACCGCATGTAACTGTCCAGAGTAGGGCCAGGACAAGGGGTGCAGTGAGCGGATCCTCACGGAGTGGGACAGCTCAGCAAGGGACGGGGGCCCAACCTGAGGAATTGCCAGCACTGGACCAGGCACGTAGACTCTGCGAGCCAGAGCTCAGCTGCTTTGTAAATGGAACGGGGTGGGGGGCTGGGGCCAAGGCTGTCCTAAAGGCTTCCCCCAGCTCCGCTCAGTGCCCAGCCCCTCCTCCAGCCCGGGTGCTCTAAGCCCCGCAGGGACAGCCAGCCCCCTCTCTGCGCACATTCACCTGAGCTCTGGGACTGCCGCTTAGACACGGCTCCCAGGAAACCAAACAGTCCCAAACACGCGGGCCGCCAGGTGCTCCCGCTCCTCAGACAGCGCCCCCTGCGCCCTGTGCCCTCCACTGGGGGGTTGAACCACCGGTAGCCGTAACAAGCCCCAGGCTGTCTGTCACCTGAGCAGGTAGCCAGGAAGCCCCTTCGTGTCTGCTACCGACAAATCACTCCAACCTCCGCTGCCACCGAGTTGACCCTACCGAGCAGCAGTGTCCCAAACCCAGGGGCCACTTCCACTCCATCCTACAGGGGAGGGGGGCAGGGGGGGAGGCGGTCGCTGGGAGTTGGCTAGTGCAGGGCCGATTCAGCCAGCTGTGTGTCTAGCGCCACCTTTTGGATCCTAAGGGGAAGGACATTTGAGGAGGATCATGAAGGAGGCAGGAGCCTCTTTTCCATGATTGAATCAGTGCCGGCTCAGAAGTGTCGTCTGGAAGGGGGAGTGGGGGTGGGGACGACATGTCCATCTCCAGTGGGCGTTGGTGTGGGTCTACGCTGCCGGGATAGCACCCCCTGCCCCTCCTGAATGCTCTTCTTCACTCAGCTCCACCTGTTGGACCCGCCACAAGGCTGACAGTCCCAACCCAGCAGCTGCTCTGCAGGAGAAGACATGGCCGCTGTCCCACCAGGAGGCCCGTCTCTGCGGCGCCCTCCTCTGTCTCACAGCCCTCTGCGTCGGAATGGGTCCTGGCAGTGCGTTAGGGGTTGGGGTTTTGGACACTGACTGGGAAATCCCTCACCTTCATGCATAAGATCTGAGAACGTGGCATTTGGACGAGAAATAGGAAACGAAGCTGAGCTCTACAGCCCGCCCCCGCCCCCCCGGTACTGTATGAGTTGCTCGGGGGGCATCGTCAGCACATGGGGGTTGCAGCCCTGTCCCTAAGAGGCAGGACCAGCGGCCTGCCGTCGGAAGTGGACATTGTCCTCGGGAAGGACTCCTCAGCGGACAGCTGGTTCACAGGGCAGCAAGCAGACAGACTGAGCCTGGGCATCCGAGGCTCCCGGCAGCCCCCTGGCCGCTCCCACAAACTCACTGCCATCCAGCCCAGGCCGACTCACAGCAGCCTTGCAGGCAGGACAGGGCAGAACTCAGAGCCCCTCTGGGTTTCCGAGGCTGATCACTGGAGTCGGAAGCCTCTCTTTCTCCTGCAGATCAGCTGATGGTTTCAAACTGCCGGCCTTCGCTGGAACCGCAGCCCAGCCAGGGCGCCTTCACTGATTGCTGCTACTTTTTCCATTTCTTTAGAAAACAAAGAAATCCAAGGCGGCAGAGACCGTGTCAAAGCCAGATGTCCCTGAAGGTAAGACACTGCGAAGGGATGCTTGTTGTGGCCAAACCAAAGGGTCCCACAGGGTCCCGAGTCCCTGCCTTGTCCTCCCTCTCACAGAAGGTGCGGGGCCCTCGGCTGTCACGAGCGGGAAGCCCGAGGACACGATCCTTGACTCCAAGGAGAAGAAGGCAGGCTCAGCTGCCCGAGGCACAGGTGGGTGTCTCGGAGGCCACAGGGCCTGGCTGGGGGCTGGGCCCTGGCACAGACTCTCCTCCCCATCATCACTGTCACCTCAGGAAAGCCCATGTGGGCTCCTGTGCCTTTTGGAGCCGAGTCTGTGGCCCCCTGGTCATACACAAGGTCTTGACGCCTCCCTCAGTGGTTTCTGCTGAGAAGTCTGTGGTCCCGCACCTCCTGGGTCATGGGTAGTTTAGGATTGGGAGGAGTGTCCCTGTCTGCTGTGAGAGGGGGCTCCAGTTTCATTCTTTGCAATGTTGCCATCCGGTTGTCCCCCAACCATCTTTGCGGCCCGACAGCCAGGCCTCGTTGGGGTCAGTGAAACAGATAAAGAGGCACCCGAGAGTCTGTCAGGAGGAGGTCACGTCGATGGGGTGCCTTCTGAGGCGGTGGCATCGGGTGTGGTGGAGCCCCAACCACCCGTATCTGCCTTTTGCCTTTCCAGCACCTGCTGGGAGTGTGCCTGGGAAAGCCGGGAAGCCTCCGTGTGCAGCTGTGAAGCGGCCCGTCGCTGACAGCCACCAGTCTGAGACCTACAAGTCCCTCTTCACGTCTCACAGCTCCGCCAAGCGCTCCAAGGAGGAGTCCGCCCACTGGGTCACCCACACCTCCTACTGCTTTTGATGGAGCCACCGGCCAGCCTGGGCCCTCCCCGAGACCATTAAACACGCGCTGCTGGGCTCAACACCGCCGTGTGCTGGCCTCCTTCTTGCTCCCCTGGCGGTAGACACTGGGAAGCGGGTTTCAGCTACGCACAGCCTGCTGTGGGCGTCTGCTGCAGCATGAAGGGGGCGCGTGGGTGACCGCCAAGAGCAGACAGGCAGGGAGTCCCTTCCTGAGACCCAATCTGAATGCAGAGTGTGCGCAGCGGGGGAAGGGAGTAGGGGTTCTTCTTTGCCAGTGTCCACCCCTAGTCGCCCCAATCCCTGACTTCTCAAGCCATCTTCCAGGCCCCACTGTCCCCTCCCCCCTGCTCCCCCCTACCTGTGTGTGCAGCCATCTCTGCTCCTTGGAACTCAGAAGGGATGAGGTTCAGGCCCCTCCTGGGCTGACAGGCCCCAGTGTATGGCAAAGCCTCGCTCTTAAACGTCATTTAATCCATAGCAGGCCCTGGTGGCTGGGCAGGAGACATCAGTGGAGGCTGCCTTTTCTCTCCCTGTCTTCATTGGTCTCTGCCCTGCCGGCCCCTGTTGTGATGCTGCTGCATTGAAGGTGAGACAAAGGCATTCCCTGAGGTCACGTGAACCCCGGCAGCAGGCCAAGGGGGGCCAGTGCCTGAAATCCACCCGGCCCGCCATAGCGGGTGCTGAAGCCATGGTTGCCGATGTTCCTCAGAAGACCCCGGCTAAGGACCTGGAGCCCTGGCCCCACACAGCTGCCAGACAGATGCTGCCGGCAGCCTGAGAGGATGGTGGGCTTTTCACCCCTAGGCACAGGGCCCCACTTCCTTGGGAGAAGGACATGGGGAGTGTCCTGGACTGGAGAAGTGGGGGTCCCAAGGTGAGGCTGTAGAATTTCACCCTGGCTGCCCTTTCCAAGCCCTGCTCTGCCCAGGTGGTCCTCTGCCTCTATGGGAAGGCGGGGGCGGGGTGAGAGGGGTGCGGTGGAACACGGCATTTAGCCCTGAGGTCACTTTGTGAATGTTGAGTGAAAGATCTTTGAAGGGTGCTTATTGGGGACTCCTGGCCCACAGGCATCCTGGGCAACCAAGTCCACTCACGGATGTGGGCTTGGGTTCCCTGTACTGACAGCTACTGACTATTTTCATTCCCTTGCAATCAGCCCTTTTTTTCATTCCAATCAGTTCTTTTCCATTGTCATCTTAGGGGACCCTTGATTAACCAGTTCTCGCAGTGAAAGGTCACTCTTCATGAGGGCCCCTGTCCACTCCCATGGCCTCTTTGGAGCCCGTCATGTTGTCCCGTCAGGGCCTCGATCGTGTGTCCAGCTGGGTCCTTCAGCCACAGCCGCTTTTCACAGCGCCCTCAGCACCCCGAATCCAGTGCCCCCGACCCCTGCTCCCCTGCAGGACCCCATCCAGACAATGCCTGGACCTGGCTTCTCCAGGGCCTTTCACTGTCCCTGGCTCCTCGTCCTCACCACAGCCCTCTGATCTCTGTGCCTCCTCCCCGCCCCTGCCTCCTCCATCCGACTGGCCAGGGAAAAGGGCTGTCTCTGGGGATGACCATCCAGCTGCCCGGGGAACCCCTCAACAGCCCAGGTGGCCACTTCAACCTCACAATTCTGGTGGACTCGCAGGGAGAGCCAAGCACCTGACGGACTTTGTCTTGGGACCCTGCTGCCCTGGGAAGCCTTGTCGTCCCCCCAAGTATTTGACAGCAGGCTCCACAAGCACACAGAGCCAGCTGGAGGGCAGGCTGGTGTGTGGTCAGGACCCCACTGTCAGCCTCATCAAGTGCGCACAGGGGGGCGGGAAGCGTGGACAGAGACCCGAAGGGATGCAGGCCGGTCCAGTCCCCAACCAGGACAGCAGGGTGATGACCTCATCCCCCACCAGGACCCAAGCCTGCCTTCTGCAGTGAGGGAGGAAGGAGGGGGCACCCCCAGCGTTCGGCCCCACCACCACCACCTCCCTTCCAAGATGTCCCTCCCCCCTGCCCTTACCTGTAGACCCAGAAACTTTCCCTCCGAGACCTCACAAGGAGGGCCCAGTTTCCCATTCCCCACCTCAGAACATCATGGAATAGACAGGGATGCTTATCATTAGATGCACAAGCACCATGGCTCCTCATGACTCAGTGCTGCTGCAACACATCACAAGTGGATACCTTGCAACAGAAGAACCTTCTCGGCTGCTTCGTGGACTAGCAGGCTTGAGTTCAGGACCCCAGCTCTAGCGGAGGTTCTGTGTCAGTCCACAGCCAAGAGGAAGCCCCCGGTCTCCCTTCAGCATCAGCAGGCTCCCTGTTCCCCAGAGCTCCCTGTCTTGGCTCTAGTCTCCCCTTGACTCTAGAGGGTTCACCACACGGGAGCCCTGCGTTCTGCCGTTGGTTCTGCTTTCTGGATGACAGTCACATCTGCCCATGGCTGCAGTCTCTGTCATGTCCAGAGAGGTGGACTGAAGGCAGCAGCCTTACTCGTGTTTGGCCTCTGGTCCTGCCTTGTTCCCATTCCCTGCACACGAGATCATGACGGAATGCTGAGGAGTGGCCTTAGCAAAGTGCCACCCATCTGGGGGAACCCAGTCCGTGACGGGACGGAGCAGGCCAAGCTCGCCAAGCGCAGTCTTTGTGGACCAGCCTCGTCGCCACTGTGGAATGCCACGGGCACCGCCGGTTGTCACACAGCTGCATGCCCGCCCGGTGAGGGTCACCCCGAAGCTTGGCACTCGCCTTGCCACGAGATCCTGTGGTGCCAGGCAGTGCTGGGCAGCAAGAACACGAAGACAAGTCCCTGCAGCAGGATCCAGTCTGCAGATACTACCCACAGGTGGGTACCCAGTGGTGGGCAGCTCTGAGCCTTCCACTCAGCCCTGGGCTGCTTCGGTCCCACTTAGGCCAAACTGTCTCCTGCCAGGAGCTCCCCCCACCCCCAACACCCCCACCCCACCCTGGCTTCTGCTCCTGGGTGCAAAGTCTGCACAGCCAACGCGGCGCTCTGCTCCACCGCGGGGTCCACAACTTGCACAGAACGCTTCTGCCGCCTCCCAACGCTCAGCTTGTCTCATGCTCAGCACCCCGTCTTGATCCCAGTGAGGAAGCGTGAGCCGGGCCCTTCCCAGAGAGATGGCCAGGCGGAGCCAAGACACGCCATGGGCTCCCATCAGCGACTACTGGCCAGTGAACCCAGCCCAGGGCCTTTCCCACCATCACACAGGCTGGGGGCCCCTCATCCCAGGCCCGCACACACACCTTCCATTTCACCAGCCCACCCCCCTCAGTGACCCCCAATGCGTTATTCTGGGGTTCCTCCTCGAGTCACCGACAGAGACCGGCCCCTTGCTACCCCTGTGCTGAACGCAGTCAATACATTATGCCCGGTGCAGGGGCAGGACTACAGAGCCAAGGTCACTGTGAGTGACGGGCTGGTGGGGACTGTGCAGAGGAGCCCCCATTCGTGGTCAAGTGGCAGCAGCTGGGGGCCCTGTTAGCAGGAGGCCCAGCACTACCAGATCGCCCATCCTCCAAGGTCTTAGGGACTGTACGTCAAACATCGCCTATGAAAGCGTACGTCAGACAAAACACATCGTTGGCCTCTGGTTTCCTATTTCCCCCTGGGCTCGACACCCTAGGGACACACGCCCCGTCTCCCCTGCTGACACCCGGCTCTGCGACCGCTGGGGTCAGGCCCCCGGCCCCCTGCCCCACTTACCTCCCATCCGCCGGGGCTCTCCGCCAAAGCCTTCCAGCAAGGTCTCCGACAACATCCTGCTAGACGGCCCTCCACCTCCGGCGTCACAATGGCCAGGGCCCCCCCTGCCCGAGGCCCTCTGTGACATCACCAGGGGCCCCGCTGGAGGCGGCCAGTCCCCCAGTAGCAAGGGAAGCCAGCCCACCATGAGCAACTCCCCTCCGCGTCTCGGCTCACCATGTGCACGCTGAAATGGCTCCTGTTCCTGCCGCTCTGCCTGACCTGCAGCTACGCCTTTATGTTTTCTTCTCTGAGAGAGAAAGCCCCAGAAGCCCCTGGGAAGGTGCCCTGCGGGCGGCACTTCCGCACGAGGCATGAGCTGCCCGAGGGTGCGCAGAGCTGGCTGGGGAGCAAGTGGCTGTGGCTTTTCCTCGTCGTCCTGCTCTATGCGGCCATGAAGCTGCGCGGGGAGTGCGAGAAGACTAAGGTAAGGGCCCTGCCCTGACACACACACCCCCCACCCCCCCACTCACACTCAGGAAGGGCGGGGCAGTTGCTGTGTGTCGTGTACGTAATGGCCTCAGATGGACAGAACTCTCTCAAGGGCCCCGGGCGAGCTGGCAGATCCATGGCCTCATCCTCTAGTGACCCCAGTAACCCCCAAGGCCACAGAGAGGCTGGGATGAGGGGAAGCTGACCTGTTAGGAGGGGGCGGGGGGGAGCAAGAGGGCAGGGGCTCGTGCCTGACCTGCTGGCTGAGCGGGTCCTTCCCAGTCCAGGGACAGGGTCAGGCCTCCGGGTGTTTTCACCCAAAGCCATCCTCTGTAGCAGGTGCCTCCCCCCCACCCCCGGCATAGTCTTCCTCTCATCCAGCTTCTCGGGGGTCTGAGCTCCGTGATTGTGCAAAGAAGCCACCTGTCCCCAGAGAGACTGAACAACCCTTTCCCTTGGGGTGGTGGGGGCGGGGGGAGGGGGGTCCAGCCCCATTCAGGACAATGTCTAATAGTCACAGACGTCCTTGGTAAAGGACCGGACGGCAAGCCTCCCCAGCTCCGCAGAGGCGTCCTCTGTCTCGGCCGCTCCACTGCGCACCACCCTTGTAATGGGAGACCGCCTTGGGCAGAGGTCAAGGATGCACCACAGCCGTGTCCAGCACAGCCACCTGGACACACAGAGGTAGTCGGCTGCCATTGGCCCGTCGTCCTCCGACTAGCACAAGGCCGGAGGCGTTGCTGCCCTCGGACCCCCGCTGCGGCCAAGTGCGCCGTGTCGCTGACCCCGAGTGTCTCTCTTGGCAGGACCAGAGTGCCTCGGTCCCTCGAAGCTGTCCCTTCCGGTCTCCACAGAAGAAGATCCAATGCACCTCCCCCAGCAAGGACTACACCTTCAACACCCTGACCCAGCTGGAGATGGACCTGGTGAAGTTTGTGTCCAAGGTGCGGGAGCTGAAGGACTCGGTGGCAGGCCCCAGCGGCCTGAAGACCCAGCACGGAGACCTGCCCCTGGACCCGCTCAACAACGTCACCATCTACGAGATCTGGGGCGAGGGGCATCACGAGTGAGTGTGTGCGCCGGGGCATCCCCCCCAAGGACGCGCAAACCAGTGAGACTTGTGAAGAAAAGCCACCCCCGCCTCTGAGGCCTTCCTCGATAGAGAGCTTTCTCCTTCCTACCTAGAATTAAAAATGAAATGTGAGCCCAGCAGCGCTCCCAGTGCCTGCATGACGCCCGTTGCCCTTCTTGGCCCGCGGGGGGAGGCAGGCTCTGGGAAATGTCGGGGGTGGGGGGGATGTTCTTGCTCCGGTGCAGCGGCCCCCGACTCTGGGAATGGATCGGGGTACAACATCTTCAGTGCAGAGAAAACTCTGTTCCTCTCCTCCGAAAGCCATGATTTGTCTAAAGCTGTGGTTCTCAGCCTGTGGGTTGCGGCCCCCTTGGGGGTCGCTCGCCAGAGAAAGACCATCAGAAAGCACATAAATATTTCACGATATATAATTACATATTGTTTTGTGATTCCTCACTGTGCTCTACTTATATTTAATCATGTTCCATGTGTAACAATGAAAATACCTCGTGCATATCAGATATTCATGTTACAGTAGCAAAATGACAGTGACGAATAGCAACGAAGATCACCTGGTTGGGAGGGGTCACCGTACAGGAGGCGCTGTATGAAAGAGGAAGGTTGAGAACCGCTGGTCTCACGCAGGGAGCTTGTACACAGGAAAGGGTTCTCCGTGAAACAAAAGGGTTTTTACTCTCGGCATGCGCTGGGTTTCAGAGGCACTTGTGAGTTGGAGAGGTGAAAGAAAAGCCATCGGCTGCGGCGATGGGAATTCTGGAATCTTTGGATTCTTTGAGCACGAAACACACTCGGTCACACCACCTCCCAGACTCTGCATTGATCGTTTTGTTCTCCCCGAACGGCGGTGGTTTGGTAGGGGGTGTGGGAAAGAGGGAAAACGGAGCCGCCATCCCTGTTCCGTCATTGGGGTTTGGGCAGGTGAGCGGCCAGGTGTTCCCAAACGAGTGGATGTGAATGTTCTTCGTGGCACTTAGTGAGAGAGCAATGCGGGTTTGTCAGCAAGGCTCTTGGAAAGGAGAGGTGGGATGCTGGCTGTGCGAGACCACGGGAAATCCCTCGGTCCCAACTGTGGTGATGCACTGAGCCTGCCTCCCCGGTCAGAAGTCCACTTTCATTATGTGCTCGCAGCCCCGCAGGCTCCCACAGAAATATGTGGTCCTGTCCACCCCGGGGGAGATTATGTCTTTGAAAAAAAGGTCCACTATCCAGAGACCATGGGCCATGGGGGGGAAGAGGTGGCTCCTTCTGGTCTGGTCCCCCCTGGAGGGTTTTCAAGCAAACGTGACTGTAGGTGGTAGTTTTCACAGCACATTCTGAGCACACCAGAGAAGCCAAAGGGATGTTTGGTTTCCATCTATGCTTGAGCTAGGGGATAGGTTACAGACAGAGTCACTCACTGGTGTCTCTAGCCAGAGTCGAGCTGCACTCCCCACTCCCCACTCCCCCCCCCCCTTGGTTTCCTGGGTTGTAATCTCTCCTGAGGAGTGGCGGGTGGGTTCAAAGGCCTCACTTCCTGGCTTTGGGTGAGCATCACTTGGACCCTCACGCGGGTAGACTCCAGTGAGCCGGCAGTGACGGGGGCTGGGGAGTGTGCAGCCGGTGTGCCCGGCGCCCCTTTGTGTATGTGCCGTTCCGCATCCGTGGTCGGAAACAGTCAAAGGAAGAGTGCTGTCACCCGGCACAGGAAGCCTTCAGGGACACCCCGTCCATGTCCACAGCCGTATCGCGGTTGCTAATCACATGGCCGGCAGTTCAAACCCCCAGCCCCTCTGAGAGAGAAAGATGAGGCTTTGGACTCCCGTAACAAGTGATAGTCGCGACAGCCCCCAGGGGCGGTGCCACTCGGCCCTGTCGGGGGAACGGCTGTGGCTCCAGTGGAAGCAACGCCCGTCTGTTTGCATGTCAGCCTCCAGGAAGCGCCTCAACTAGAAGCAGATGTGTTTCTCTATAATCGTCCCAAGCATCACCCCGGACCGTCCTCGGGGGCAACACTGTGGTTCCTACCCCGTGACGTTGGAGTGCCGTTCTGAAGATGGTATCTGGGCCGTCTGCATTCCCCAGAGCAAGTGGGCCGAGGAAACAAAGCCGAGCACGCGGCCGCCCCTCCGTTCGGTGGTTCCCGTAAAAAAGTCTGGCTTTGCAGACGGTAGACTTGCCCAGAAACAGCGTTTCCCTGGCCCGGCGTGACGGCTGCCAGTCACGTGCATGGAGGAGCCATCTGTCGTCTCCTCGCCCCGCTGCCATGCTCGGCAGTCACCGGGCAAACTCTGGGGTCGGCCAAGGAGAGAAGGGGACAAGCGCACGTCCTGGCTGGTGGCCACGGCTACTAAGCTGGTGCGGGATCCAAGCAGGCTCCTGCGGTGCTGGCGGAATTCACTTCCTTGTGGCTCGGCCTCTGAGGAACCCTGATGGTGGTGTGGGTTATAAAGTGGGCTAACAGGAGGGGCAGCAGTCCACCACCACCACCACCACCACCACCACCACCACCCCCACACACACACCCCTCCCCCACTCCTCGGGAGAACGAGGGGGCTGTGCACCCCATCAAGACTCAGCCTCAGAACCCGATGGAGCAGTTCTTCCCCGTCCCATCTGCAAGGCCCCATGGCAGCGGGTGGGCGGGGAAGAAGAAAGGACTTGCTCTCTGTGAAGAGTGTGCTTGCGTAGGAATGAGGGGAACACAGCGGATGGGCGGCACTGCCATCAACCCAGCCAAGCCGACTCTGGTGGTGCTGTGGGGTAAAACAGCAAGGCAGGGGGTTCAAACCCACCAGCTGCTCCGAGGGAGAAAAATGAGACTGTCTCCACAGTCCGGGGAAGCCTGCAGAGATAGAATCAGTTCTGTTGTCCGTCCGGCTCTGGGTTACAAAGGGGGTGGGGGTGGGGGGTGGACAGCCCAGAGGGGAAGGCCCTGTAATGAGCCACTAGCAAGACAGTGAGAACCATCACTGTCGCCCTATGTGCTCATGTATTCTCTCTCATCAGCTGGGAGCCCTGTCAGAGGAGGGCACCCGACGAGTGAAACCCAGGACAGGGAGATGGGAGGTCATGGCGATGCCAATGAAGAACCCTAGTAAATGGTGGCCCCAATATGAGGCATTGCCACCTGCAAGATCTTTTTCACATCACTGGCATGCCGTGTTGGGCAGAGATTCTGAGGTGGCCATGTCCTGGTACGGCCCTGTCCTGGTACAGCCCTGTCCCTCAAGGGTGGGTAGGCAGACTGAGAAGTGGCCTACAGATTGGGGGTGGAGGGTGGCGTAGGATGTGCGGTGAATGCCTGTCCGCCCACCCACCGTTGATCTCCAAGTAGGATGGTCCCCACTGTAGGATGGTCTGGACAGCAGCGTGGCGAGGCCCTCCTGTGGCTGTGACTGGACTTCACATTGCTCCCCCCCGTCCGGAAGGGGCACTCACAGCACCCAATGTGGGGACCCTGCCCCGGGGGTGCAGCAGTTCAGCCCCGGCCACTAAACCCTAAGCGGGTGACTTGAGCCCACTAGCTTCTGTGTCTGCCCCGTAAAGCTTCCAGACTTGGAGACCCCCAGGGCTGCGCTACTCTCCCCTGTGAGGTCCCTACGAGTCGGAACGGACAGCGGTCGGTGGGTGCTGGGCCAGGCTGCATCCTGGTGGGGGTCGTCTGGGTCCTGGGGGCGGGCGCTTCCCCTGTGGCGGGTCTCGCCCAGCTTCCTTCCATGGGCTGTGCCCACCTGCACGCTCACACAGGCAGCACAGACTTGGGGAGCAGCGTGCGGCCAGACAAGCCGGCTGCTGGGCTTACTGGTTCTGCTAAACCATAAGTCCTAGAAGCCCATTGACGTAGAGGGACGCTGGGATCCCAGAGGGTTTCCAAAGCCACAGGTTTTACAGGCAGAGCCCTGGGGGCCTGGTAGGTTCAAACCCACTTCTGTAGGAGACAGGGGAAGCTTTGGGTTCCAACCAAGGTCTACCATCTGGAAACCCAAGGGGGCAGTGCTGCCCTGTCCTGGAGGGTACCTGGAAGTCAGAACCGTTACAGAAGCAGGCTGCCGAGACACCTCTCTCCCATGGGCAGCTGGTGGGTTTTAACTGCTGACCTTTCAGTGAGCGGCCCCGTGCTTTACCCACGGCGCCTCCGACACAGCTCGCCTTTTTATCAAACTCCCTGCCATGGAGCCGATGCCGTCTCATAGCGACCCTTATAGGATGGGGCAGAACCACCTCCCTACGTTTCCGAAATGGAAATTCCTTGTCGGAGTAGAAAACCCGGTTCTCCCCGGAGCAGCTGGAAGTTTTACGGGGGACTATTTCTTTGGGTTGCAGTTACTATAGATGGCCACTAGGTGGTAGGGCAAAACCCACCTACAGAGAACTCAAACCACCTGCCAAGGAATCCATTGCAACACACAACCACCCTATTAAGACCTTGTATAATTTAACTTACCCCTGTGGCCTTCCAAGACGTCGACTCTTCCCTGGGGCAGGTGACTTCGTTTTTCTTCCTCCGGGTAACTCTTGGAATTGATGACCTAGAGCGTAACGGTCTGGCGCTTAACCCACTGCACCACCTTCCCTTGGGGAGTAACTTGTTTGCAATTACTGGAGATGGCCACTAGATGGTAGACAAAGCCCGTTACAGCCAAACGCACTGTGGTTGAGTCTTCTATCAGCTAGGATAGAAGCGCTCCTGAGACTTTTGAAGACAAAATCTTTAGGAGGCAGTAGGCAGCCTCGTCCTTCTCCAGAAGGGTGGATAGTCAGTTTGAACCGCCAACCTTTTTTTTTTAGTGTGTAGTGTTGTTTTTTTAACTTCTTTTTTTTTTAAGTTTTATTGGCACTTAATTGACATGTCACCACAATTCAATAGTTCAATCATATTAGGAAGAATTGTACAACCATTACCACAGTCCATTTCAAAATATTTTCATCTCCCCCCATGATTAACTTGCCTTTACCATAAACTGTGTAATCACGTTCGGTTCTAGTGCTCATGCCCCCTCCCGCTTTCATTGTTCCCTCCAGAAATCCCCCCACCCGCCCCTACAGCCCCCACAAACCCTTGCACCTGTTACTACCTCTCTGAATCCACTCCCTCCCTCTTTCACAGACTGGCAAACCCAACAGGAACAGTGAGGGACAAAACCGAAATGAAGTCATAAGGATAAAGCAATAGTACTATAAAGATAAAAATATAAATAATAAGAAAAAAGGACCACTCTGTAAAAGGCCAGGGAAGATGGGTTTTTTTGCCATGGAACCACCTCCAACAGACAGACTCAGGTTGGGTCGGGAGGTCAACTGGCTATCAAATTTGCAGAATCAGGATTACAACCGTCTGTGCCTGATAGTGCGGCAGTCCCAGACCTCTGCCTGTGGCCGGAGGGGATCGGCCAGGGCCTTCATTGACCCTCCGACCTCTCTAGACTAACAGACCCAACTCGGCCACCAGGGCTCCCTCACAGAAGAGCAGGGGCCCTTGACCACAGGAGTTGACCTAATCACAGGGGGGGACACTCCCTGCCAGCGAGTCAATTCCCATCCACGGCAACCCTGCAGGGCAAAGAGGGACTGCTCCCATGAGTCCCGCCTCCTCACCTCTTGGGGGAACTCGAGCCTCATCTTTCTCCTGCCAAGTGATTGCTGGTCTCAAACCTCTGACCTCAGAGGAATAACCTGAGACAGTAACCTACTACGCCACGAAGGCCTCTGTTGACGCCATCGTGGTTGCAATAGGGTCTTATTGCCCACATGATGGAGTGTGCTGTGGTGCAGGGGTTGAAGTGCTTCGTCGTAAACCCATAAAGATTTACAGCCTTAGGCCCCGGGGCTGTTGCGGTTACTAGCGCGGCAAACATGCACAGTAGAAATGGCTTCACCAACCAACAGCAGCCATCGCATGACTTACTCCCCGGCCCCCCGAGTGCCGACCTGTACTTTGCCCTCTCTCCACCACCCCTTGCCAGTGAGGGGCTGAGCGGCGCACTGTGGGGGCGGGCCGGCTGCGGCGGTGAGGTTTGACTCCGGGCCACCCGAAGACACTTCAAGTGCCAGCCGGGTCACCTGGAGCTGTAGGCACGGGGCCGAGGAGATGACAAGTAGAGAACAAGTTAGACACTCTTCCCTTGGTAGGACCCACACTCCCCTGGGAGACCGGCCAGCAACAAATCCCTAAGCTTGTAGAGCAAAGAAGTTTGGCAGTTTGAAGCCAGCCCACGACTCGGCCGCACCAAGGCCCAGCTGCCGGCCCGCCTCAAGATCACAGCCCAGACCAGCTCTGGGACAGTCGGGCTCGGTCTTGGGGACTCGCTGGGGCCACAGGGATGGCACTCGGACAAAGACCAGGTGGGGATCTGTGTGGACTCGAAAGCTAGAGCAGGGAGAGGGTCTGGGAAGCACGCGCACGCGCGCGTGTGTGTGTGTGTGTGTGTGTGTGTGTGTGTGTGTGTGGTGTGAGCAGGTCATCGCTTTGCAAATGTAGACGGTGTGGTTATAGGCCTTGAGAAGCAGCTCACTGAGGCAGCCAGCACCGAGGTCAAGCTGGAAGAAGGTAGAAGGAGCACGTGCCAAGGCCCTGGGGCAGGACCGTGCCCCACCAGCCTGGGGTTGGGGTGGGGTGAGGCTCCTGGGGACCTGGCAGGCCACCCAAGGACTCGGCCGCTCTTCTCTTCTGTGGGAGATGAGAGCCAGGAAGTGACTTGGATCCCCCAGCAGGCCTGGCTCCAGTGTGGCCCAGCCCCCTCCCGCTCACACGGAGCCAGGCCCTGTCCCCGCACCCACCGTCTAATCTGCTGCTTCTCCCAGTCGCTTCACACGCGGCTCCACACGCTGTGCTGGTGGGAACGTAAATCACTCTTGCCCATAAAAACGCAAGCGGCTTGTGCCAAGTGGGGTGCAGTTGTCTGGCTCTGTGTCTCTGTGAACGCTCCTCAGCAGCCAGCGGCCTGCATGTGGGCGGGCCCCCCCATGAATTCGCCTTTGAACCTGCCGGAACATCTTGCGGGTTCCCTCATTACCCAAGGAGTTAAATAAACCCTCTGACACGTAGTCATTTTGTGTTTGGATAAGAGTCATGATTATACCCACTTTAAAATGCTTCTATGTAACTGGGCCGGTTGGGACTGGCGGGCCCCCTGAGGCAGTTGCCCGCAGACTCTTTAAACCTTGAGCAGAAACCATCCCCCGGGGTCACCTTTTGGTGTAAGACCCGATTGCCTCACAAAATGAGTACTGCATTCATTTAAAAGATCACCTCCAAGAGGCCCAACAGTTCCTTTAAAGCAAAGAGGGAAAGGGAAACTAGATGAAGGCAAATGGAACAACCAGAACATAACCATCACGATAAAGTCACCAAATTATCTGGGTAGAAATGGTTGGCTGGGAACCTAATTTGCTGTGGTAACTTTCACTGAAAGCAAAACACGATTTAATAATTTTTCCCCACTTAACACTCACTCTGAGCCACTGCCTGAATCAAGTTCCCCTCCCCCCCTTCCCCCCCCCCCCCCCCCCCCCCCCCCCCCCCCCCCCCCCCCCCCCCCCACACACACCTCAAGCAGACTACTGTGAAAGGTGAAGACATTAGAACCATAGCTGGAGAAGAGAGAAGGGCAGGGCCCAGCGGAGTGACAGGGCGGTGGTGCTCTGGCACCTCCTTGTGGCACTTCCCACGTATCTCGGGCAGCAAGCAGCCCTCCACACCCAACGTAGTGGACTGTGGAGAAGCAGAGAGAGATTCGGGAGGCAAACTCTGGGGCCTTCGGGCCCTTTGAAGACAGGGCTGTGCATTCTCAGTGCAGATTTAGGGCTGGGAGGGCTGCTGAGCTGAGAAGCACCCTTCAACATTAGATCTTTTCCCTTGGTTTCGAGGAGCCCTGGTGGTCCATCGGGTGAGTGCTGGCCAGACTGCTGTTAATCCTAAGGTCGGTGGTTCAAGTCCACCAACTGCCCCAGAGGAGACAGATGTGGAGGTGGGTAGCAGGAGGAGCGGGAGCGTCTGGCCAGGCTGACAGGTGGAGGGCGGCTCCTGTCAGGAAGAAGCCCTCGAGGTCTGGGGGGTCCTGAGTGATTGGCCTGGTTGATGTTTCCCAGACTTCCATCTCTGCTGTAGACGCGAATGATTTTGTCATCTCGGATGAGAGCCCCGGAAACCCCTGCCCTGGCAGATAACCTGTGATCAAAGAAATAATGCAGGTATGTCTGCATGGTGACTGCCAAGTTCCAGTGGCCTGACACAGTTCACAGAGATGCTCCACCTCCTCATTTGGTGACTAGCGAGTGGGGTCTTAGAAGCTGGTGAGCGTCTATCAGAGTGCCATGACTGGTCTTTCCCGGTCCAGAGGGGCAACAGAATGATGAAATCACATGAGACCTGGAGACGACTGTCCAGCAGACTAATGGACCCTGTGAGCGTGACTCTCTGCCACACTGAGATCAAGAGAGCTGGATGGTGCCCGGCCAACACCTCCAACCACACTGAAAAGGGTCGCACTGGAAGCTCTGAGATGGAATGCACTTGAAATGTGGACCAGGACTCCAAACCCTAAAGGAGCCCAGGCTTACCAGTGAGAGAGCGACCGGGGTGACCCCAGGACTATGCTCTTTACCCTCTGGGTCTGGACAAGAGCTCGCTGCACTTACCCTAGGCCAACATCCAGAGGGTTAGAAAGGAAGGGGGGATAGGCATGGGAGGCAGGGAGAGGGTGCCGAGAGGGCCTTGGGATGGAATGAGTTCAATCAGGGTGTGTGTGGATTTCTGACTGTAGGACCTCTTCTGGAAGCCTTCCCCTGATTGTCAAGAAAGGGTTAAAAAGACAAAGCAGAAAACAATGCCTGTGGGAAATCTAACAGCTGGCTTCTTTGGGGGCAAGCTACTGGGGGGCTTGAAAAGTCATTTAAATTGTTGACTACAAAAATACCGATGTGAAATGTAGCACACACATACCCACCTCATTCGCAATTTAAAAAAAAAATTAAAAAGAAAAAAAATGTCCCGGTCAAACAGTGTGAAAGAAATATAAAATGTCCACTTAATAGAAGTAAGCCGTTTAATGGAACATAAGCACATTAATGTATAAATGCATGTAAAAAGAACTGTTGACAGAAGAGATTTGTCCATTAGCTAATTGTAACGGAGACCATTTTCATTTATGTAAGAAACAAAATACTAACTCATGGATGAGGACTAATCGCTTAAGATTTGCTTTAAGATTCTTACCTGGCCGGACCCACTATTCCAAAGCTGTGAGATCATAAGCTCTGCCCAACAATCCCACAACAAAACCCTGCGAGATCCCATCAAGATCATGCAGTCCAGGCCTCCAAACTGTAAGCATTCCCTGAACCCCACTCTGCAAACACTACCATGACCCTGCCAGGGACCCCACTTCACCAACCTTGAGACCAGCAGAGCTAGAGGCTGCCCATCCAGCACTGCCAGCTGCTCTAAAAGAAGTCCCTGTACAGCTTGGGAGAAAGAGTGGACTGGGCCTGAAAACCATACCAAAGACGGGACATACTGGTCCGAGAGAGCCTGAGAGAGCCCCCGGGACCACGGCCCTCAACCACTCTTCAAAACTGGAGCTGATCACAAATATTGTTGAGAATGGGGATCAGAGCAGAGACCCCAAACCCATCTGTAGGCAATGGGCCCTCCCCTCACAGAGGGGTCACCAGGAAGGGATGAGTCAGCCAGGGTGAAGTGTAGCACCGAGGAATCACACAATCCTCCTCTGGTTCCTTGAGGCTTCCACACACCCCCACAATCATCACCCCAATCCTGAGAACATGTCCAAAGTACGTGAGATCAAGTCTTGCCATCCTCGCTTCTAAGAAGCGTTCGGACCAGACCTCATCCAAGACAGATTTGTCCTTTTGACAGTCCATGGTGCTTTCCATAGAGTCCACCAGCACTGTCATCCCAGTGCATCCATTCATCATTCTTCAGTCTCCCTTAGCCAATGTCCAACTTTCACATGCATCGGAGGAGACTGAAAATGCCATGACTTGGGTCAGGCACCCCTTGATCCTTAACATCCTTGCTTTTCAAGACTCTAAAGGACGTCTTGTGCAGCAAATGCACCCAATGCAACACATCTTTGACTGCTGCTTCCATGGGCATGGGCTGCGAGTACAAGGAAGGCCAAATTCTTGACAACGTCCCTGCCATATTTAGCAGGCCAGAGTCAATGGAAATGAATCGCCAGAGGCGTTACAAAGCAACGTGTCTGAGCCTTTAGTCCAAGGACTTACATCTGTTCCTTCGATCCGTTTACAGGTGAGTTTGAAGTAAAACCCAGTTCACTTAGTAGGTGTCCACCTCCAGCCTTCTGGTGTGGCCCGTGGCAGGATGCTGTGTGCCTCAAAGGGACAGAGTTTAAAGTCCCAGTCATCTATAGCACACAGCTTGGGCCACAAGGCTGGAAAGAAACTAGGCCACAAGTGTCCAGCGTTGGTGGTCCAGGGGCGAGCACAGCTGCCTTCCAAGAGTGACCAGTTAGGAGTCTCGTACTGGGCGTCTTCACCCCCTGGGTCCTATGTAAGTATTGGTGAGCATTTTGCCTGTGGTTTGTTCCTCACCCCCCCCCCAACCACCACCCCTTTCGGTTTGCCCGCCCACAGAAATGTGATCCCCTCTCCCAGACACAGACACATGTGGCCCGCTCCCCACATCTTGACGTGAATGAATGTCCAATGAAGTTCGCTTTTGCCTCGTGTAGGAGTGTGTTGATTTGGGGTGACCTTAGTATCCTGTTGTCTGACAGCAGCTGAATGGCCATCTCCCTCTCCCCACACCTTGAGACCCTCACCCCCTCCCACCCTCCTATCCCACCCACTGAGGGCGGGCCCTTCTGTGTCAGTGTGGGCTTAAGGGGTGCGTGTAGAGGGGATGGCCTATAGATCACGGGCACACAGTAGGCAGGCTCTCTCCCTTGCTGCTTGGGAGACTGGAGGAGAAGATTCCACGACCCTTTCAGCTCGGTGTGTATCTTGACAGCAGTGACCTGGTAAGATGTTTGTCCTTGACTGGGAGCTCTGTGAAAGGAACTCTCCAGGTCTTGGTTTTATGGGGCCTCTGGAGGAGTTTGAACAGCCAGCCTTCGGGTTAGTCAAACACAAGCTGTGTGTGCCGCCCAAGTGTGAAGGGGGTGGGGTGAGTGTGAGGAAGTAAATGGCCTAGACATGGGAAACCTGAAGGCCTGGACTGCAGCCCCACCCCCAGTCCACCCGGCGCTGGGTCCAGCTACCTGGTCAGATATTGATTCTTCCCGCCAATCTGTGCTAAGAGAGATGTCTTGGGTGCTGAGGTGACAGCGCTCGTCTGATCCAACCCGTTGGATGCGTGAGACTGACGGGGGCCGGGGGCCAGGCACAGACTGAGGACCGAGGTGAGGTCTGCAGGGGACACGGTGCTGTGAAGGATGCACCACAGCTGGTCAGGGCGGCGCGGGAGGAGCTCCTGGACCCGGAGGTGAGGTCAGGGGGCGGAAGTGCACGTGCAAAGGCCCAAGGCTCCCCCTCCTTGAACCTGCCGCTTCCTCCAGAGCGCACCGTCGCTGTCGCCTGGGTTCCCCTCTCATCCCAGTGACCCTTCTCCCACTTCCTCCTTGCCGCTGGTGAATCTCCCTGGCAACAGAACCCAGGACAGCCCCCCGGCAGGGAGTCTCCAGCCCAAGGGTGCTCAGGCGGTCCTGAAAGCCAACCAGGCCATCACAAGGATTCTGGCCGGGTGAGACCCACCCTCCACATCCACCCCACTGCTTGCTGCCTCTTGTCAAACTGTGTCATGCCCCCCCTCCCCCTCCCCGAAAACAAAAGGGCCAGTGGGCTTGAGTTCCCGGGCGGGGTATGCCACCCTCACCATCACCTCATGTACCCACATCTTCATCACCCCAGAAAGAATCCTCACACCCCAGTCGTGGCCCTCCCCGCTGCTCGGAGGCCTGAAACCCACCCCACTGCTGGTGAGTGGTTCCGACGCCTGGCACTGCTGCAGCACAGGACAGAACTTCCCGCAGAGGGTTTCCACCGTGGGGTTCAAACTCCCAGCCTTTTGGTTAACAGGCCCAGAACTCCACCTGCTGAGCACCTGGGATGCTCCCCCAGCCCAAGACAACCTCTCACCTACTGGCTCTCTCCCCACCTGCCTTTTATGGACACATCACATCGGGTGTGGCCTTTGGTGGAGGCTGCAGGGGCCCTTCGCATCAGAAGGGTGTCAAGGTTCATATTCCTCTTGCTCGGCATAGCAAGCTGTCCCTCCTGCTGGTGGCTGAGTACTCGTCCACTGTCGGGCTCCACCCCCACGGGGGTAGCAGTCTTCTGTGGATGGGCCTGGGGCCCGTGGACGCTACAATGAGCACGTGCGTACAAGTCTTCCTTGAACGCATGTCCAAGGAATTTGGAGATGCCGTCATCTGACCAGCTCCCGCCTGATGGGCATCTCCGTGTTTGGCGTTTTTCACTATTATGATCGTGTTTCCCACCATCTGCCGGTGTTTGGGTTTCTTCAGTCAACCTCACAGCCAGCCAGAATCACCAAAAACAAAATGGCTCCTGCCGGGACTCCGTGGGAATCTCTAAGTACAGTCATGTGATGACTCATCCCATGGAAATTCCACGCTGTCTCCTGGGCCATCTGCTCTCCCACAATAGGAACAGCTTGCCCAGACACCTGGGA
>PVJH01016339.1:0-50807 GCA_004026705.1 Nesogale talazaci
TAGAGTCACAGATGGAGTGACAAGGATATACTTTGGGGCCAGGGTATTGGTACCCCATCTGACTCAACCAGGGGTCATTCTAAGAGGTCAACTACAGACCTTGAACTTTATACAGGTTCTTATATTGCTATTATTTTTATTATTCTGTTACATATTGTTTTTGTTGTTGTTGTTGTTGTTTGCTTTTGGGGGGGGCGGTGGGGGGGGCGTGGGCATCGCTGCCCTCAGTTGGTGGGAGTGGGAGACCCAGCCTTTGTTCCGTGGAGCTGGGGTCCAGCCTCCATCCCGGTGGGCCGCAGTCCCGCACACAACCACTACGCCACCGGGGCTCAGCCCTTATTTTTATTATTCTGTTACATATTGTATAATACATTGAGGGGGGTTCTTGCTGTTGTTATTATTGTTTTATTAGCTTAAGTTGCTCCATCATAGGAGACCTTTCTTGTACATATTGCTACCTCTACAGGTCTATCTAGACAAGATAGAGTGGACAAAGAGATTGGAAGCGAAAATGACTGGACTGATGGCTCCAGGGTAGGGGACATTGAAGAGGGGGAGGAGGGGGAAAGGTGTTGATGTCGACCAGCCCAGGAAAAAGGGAATAGCAATTGATACAAATGCAGGGACAAAGTGGGTGAGAGAAGGCCAATTGGGATTGATTAAGACTAATGTAACAGAGAAACAATACAAACCCAAATAGAGAGTGAGCATGATAGTGGGACAAGAGGGAAGCAAAAGGAAATAGGGGAAGGAACTGGGAGATAATGAACATTTATAGAGGTTCAAATACAGGTATGTACATAGGGGCATATATTTATAAGTGAGGATGGGAAAAGTGATTAATGTGTATACTTATAGGGTTAGTAGTAGGACAACAGATGGGCGTTGGACCTCCACTCAAGTATCTTCTCGGTTCAAGAACACTTTGTTCTATTAAATTGGCATTCCAAGATGCTCACCTTTCCGACATGATCACTGAAGACAAATGTGTGCATAAGCAAAGGTGGTGAAGAAAGCTGATGGTGCCCAGCTACCAAAAGATATAGCATCTGGGAACTTAAATGCCTGTGTGATCATGAGGTGGTGAAGGGATCCAGTGTCAGGCATCAAAGAGCTAAAATTATATTATTATTAATGAAGGGGAGTACAGATTGGGGACCCAAAGCCCATCAATAGGTGAGGTGACATCCTTTTGCAGAGGGCTTACAAGGAGGAGGTGAGCCAGTTAAGATACAAGGTAGGAGCTATGAAATATGCAACCTTCCTCTAGTTCTCATGCTGCCTCCCACCCACTATCATGACCCAAATTCTACCACATAAATCCAGCTAGACCAGGAGATGTACAGTGAAGTTGGAAATATGGGAAACTTAGGATAGATGATCCATCAAGACTAGTAATAGGAGTGGTAAATCCAGGAGGGTGAAGGGGTGGAGGAATAGAAAGGGAGAACCAACTTCAGAGATCTACACGTAGCCTCCTCTCTGGGGCACGGACAACAGGGAAGTGAGTGTTGGGACACATTGTACACTGTACAGGATGAAAAAAATAATTTGTAAATTACTAAGGGTTCAAGGGGAAGGGGGAGGAAGGGTAATATAGGGAGCTGATACTGGGGGCCTGGAGGGAGGGAGAATGTTTTGAGAGTGATGATAGCAATGGGTGTGTAAAAGTGGCCTACATACAACTGATGTTGTTAGGGATTGTGATGGGAATTGTATGGGCCCCCAATAAAATGATTCATTAAAAAAGGTGAGGTGGGGAAAGGGGAGTTGTTATTTTAAAGAGGAGCTTGTACCAAGGGCTCAGGTGGAAAATGTTTGGAAATGTATGTGGCAACATGTGTGCAAATGTGCTTGATACAAATGATGTACTGAATGTTGTAGTAGCTGTAAGAGCCCCCAATAATTTTTTTTTAAAAAGAAATAAAGAAAAGAAAAAAAATTAGTGCTGCGTACTAATCTATGACAATATTAAGGGAAGAACTTTATGCTACAGGGAGATAATTAATAAGACCATAAATTAGCAAAGAAGTCTCTAAGGGGTGCCAAAGGCAGATTAAGACAAAACAAAAGAAAAATAGATCCAGGAATGGATTTGAGATTAACACTAAATCCTAGTTCTAATGTAAGAACTGAAGGTTCAGAACCTTCAGTTCTTACATCATGGCTCTTCTCAATGCTAATCCTCAGGAAGGGACCCCAGAGGATGTAGGTACTGGAGTAAAGTGTGGTGAAGAAATTAGATGGTACCCAGCTATCAGACAGAATAGCCTCTGGGGTTGTTGAGGCTTCCCATTATTGGAGCATTACATTTTGTGCATCAAGAAAAGAACAAACAGATCTGTCTTGGAAGACATATATCCAAATGCTCCTTGGAGGCAAGGATGTCGAAACTCTGTCTGATGTACGTTGTCTCCTGTACATGTCAGGAAAGACCGGTGCCTGGAGAAGGACATCATGCTTGGTAATGTCTGAGGGTAGTGCCCAAGAGGCAGGCCTTAGAGGAGCTGGATGGGCACAGTGGCTGCATCAGCGCACTCAAACTCAAGAACACTTGGGAGGGTGTCATGCTTAGGTTCATTATGAGTCAGAACCACCTCAGCAGCACCTGACAACATTGGGTCATGTTTCGTTGGAATGAGTTCAAATCTGGATCTCGCCCAGTTGATTAGCTTTGTAGTGATGATCCAAATTTGTTGGCATTTGTGAGTGTTTCCAGTGCTTCATCAGCTTGTTGAGACATTTCAATGGGTGCTCCGTCCATTCCTAGGGGGTCTTGTTTTGGCAAATATCTTCAGTGAAGCATGGACCTTCTTCCTTCAGTACCATTGGTTCTTGATCATATTCTACCACTCGACATGGTGAGATGCAGATGAGCTCCTCGTGGTAACTGTGTATCTTTTTTTAAAAATTTGTTTTATTGGGGGCTCATACAAATTTTACCACAACTCATGCATCCATCCATTGTGTCAAGCATTTGGGTCTATTTGTTGCCATCATCATTCTCAAAACATTTGCTTTCCACTTGAGCCCTTGATATCAGCTCTTCATTTCCTCCCCCCCCACCCCATTCCCTCTCCCTCATGAACCCTTGATAATTTATAAATTATTATTATTTTGTCATATTTTACACTGACTTATGTCTTCCATTACCCACTTTTCTGTTTTCCATCCCTCAGGGAGGAGGTTATATGTAGATATTTGCAATCGGTTTCCACTGGTCCTGAAAGGATCATCTGTCCTGGATTCCTTATGCTTCCAGTTACTCTCTGTACCAGTGCCCATCCTCTGGTCTAGCCAGATTTGTAAGGTAGAATTGGGATCATGGTATAGGGATGGGGGGTGAAGCATTTAGGAACCGAAGAAAGTTGTATGTTTCATCATTGCTACACTGCACCCTGACTGGCTCACCTCCTCCCTGCAACCCTTCTGTAAAGGCATATCCACTTGCTACAGTTGGCTATTGCGTCCCCAATCTGCACTCCCCCTGATTCACAATGATATGATTTTTTTTGTTCTTCCATGCCTAATACCTGATCCCTTCAGCACCTTGTGATCACACAGGCTGGTGTGCTTCTTCTATGTGGGCTTTGTTGCTTCTTGGCTAGATGGTCATTAGTTGACTTTTGAGTCTTTAAGTCCCCAAACACTATATCTCTTGATAGCCAGGCACCATCAGCTTTCATCACCACACTCGTTTACGCACCCGCTTTGTCTTTAGCGATTGAGGGTGAACGTGTCTTCTTTCCACCTTCTTGTTATGCTTCCCTCATCATTCTATGTTATGCCCATAAACTCCTTCACCATAAACAAGCAAGACTTAAATTATTTCTTCAGTTCTTTCAGACTGAGATACGCTGAATTTTTTTTTTCCTTTTTTGGCTTTCTAACTCCATGTTTTTACATATTTTATTGTAATACTTCACTTTGTCTTCTAAAGCTGTCCTTGGAAATTTTCAGTTCAGATTTTTATTTTATTATTTCTTCCAGTTGATTTATATACTCAAGAACAAGTTTCAAAGTCTCTTCTCCCACCAACTTTGATCTTTTCTTTATTTCCGGTCTTTTTAATGACACTTGGCGTTCTCCATGCGTGGCATTCTCGATGCCATCTCGCAGCTCGTCAGGTCTTTTGTCATTAGTGTTCAACGAGTCAAACCTGATCTTGAGATGTTCTCGAAATTCAGGGAGCTTATGCACAGATCTCATTTTTATTTACCCGAAGTTTCTTCAACTTTAACTTACAACGGGAGCAGGGGTCATCGTCTAAGTTGCTCGCTGAATTCAAGTAATATGGCAGTTCTAATTGACGACCACTAGATGTCACCAGGTCCCCGGGCTGGTGCCAAGTCTGGGTGTGGAGCTAGCTTAACAACTTGAAAGAGGGGTTATTTGGGATCTTGATGGGAAAGTGAGCAGAGAAAGGTAGCTGCAGACTAAATAAAGGCTTTGTCTGTGTTTGTCAAAACTCATGAGACTGCATACATATTACAGTGTATATAAAGCTTCACATGGCAGAGGTACTGGTTTTCAACCCAGATCTTTCCTGCATCCTGCACACAGTCAGTGGTGCCTCAAATATGAGCAGCGTTCCATTGATGAGCACAGAGCATAGAGATGTACATGGTTGCACAATCGGCTGGGTTTGGGCAGCCTGGGTTCTGAGTGTTCAGAGACCCAGAGACTGTGCGAAGACAGAAGTATCCAGTTCTGGAAGAGAAAAAACCCAGACACTGAGAGACGCAATTGCATTAGGTAAGTGTGATGAAGTCCATGTTCCAGTAATCTACCACATGCCAGCTTTGTAACCTCAGAGAAGTTTCCTAAAAACTGTGAGTTAAGTATCCTCACTAGAAACGGGATGTTCATGATACTTATCCCAAACAGTTCTTATGACTATACATTTTTCAAATGTTTAAAAGCTGTTTCTCATTTCTGTTTAGTAGGTTCTGATCAAGCTAAATCTGAAATGAACCATATAAAAAACCCAGCACACACACTTCTTTGTAGTTAATCAAGAGTAATGGGTGTCTGTGTTTGCTTGAAATCTCATATACAAATATTTATAGCAGTTTGTTTTACATAGTTGTCAAAACCTGGATACCAACCATCTGGCTCTTCCTAAGTGAATAAATAAATTCTGCACAAAGAACCCTGCTGGTGTGCCCTTATGTAACTCAAGAAAAAAACGTGCCCCAGACTATGCTGTCTTTGCAATGAGTGCCATATTTGAGGCCACTGTGACAGCCTGAAGGTCAATCCATTTCCTTGAAGTTTTCCCCATTTCTTGCTGACGCTGTACCAAACCTGGTGTCCTCCAGTGATTGTTGCCTCCTGATACCCTGTTCCAAATTAAGCAAGATGCCCTGATTTCTAGAGTCTTCTTGCTACATTTCCTCCAAAATAGAGTAGTTCATTTTCTGGAAGTCTTTGACATAGTTATTATATTTCACCGACATCACTATTTAAATGTATCAGCTCATCTCTGGCCTTCATTTTCCATTGTCCACCTTTGCCAGGCATGAAGCAATCAGAGAGAACATGACTTGGATCACGTTGACCTTCGACCGAAAAATGATATCTTTGCTTCTTAAAAGAGCTTTTGATCCAGACTTGCTCAATGCAATAATTTATTTGAATTCCTGGCTGCCACTCCAGAAGTATTGCTTGTTAATCCAAGTAGAATGACATCGTGGTCAAAATTGCAATGTATCACCATGTAGCATGATGTTGGCTATGGCCCAGGTAGGGGAAATTTGTTCTCTAAGAGAAGATATTATTGCACAAGAGAGGAAGACCCAAAGTGTGGAATAGGCAACACAAAAGATATGGGAGGTCAGTGGTCATCTCATTTCAAGACCCTGTGGGGGGAGGGGGAGGAATAGCCATCATTCAGTAGAGTTACAGTATACCTCTAATCAGGAATTAGCAGTGATATTATGTGGACCAAATACTATATCCTCTCTTCACTTACTGAAGTGCTTTGGTTTCAAAAGCCATGTCACTCGGTGAAAAGTGGTGTTGTGTGCGAATGAAGGGCAATCACAGGAAATAATGAAATGGAAGATCACTGCATTACCACACAAGTTACAATTTATCACCATTGTGTAACTGTTAAACCACTGAGAATCAAGGTCAAGCTGAGCAGACACATAACTTTAGCCATCACAGCCAGCCTTACTTTCACCTTGTGTCTTAGCATTTGTTACTGCCAAACCTACATTGTTTCAAGAAATAGTTCTGGGTGCACATATTTATAGGTTTAGTATTAATGTAGCAGATCAGATCGACATTGGACCTCCACTCAAGTACTCCCTCAATGCAAGAACACTTCATTCTATTAACCCGCCATTCCACGATGCTCACCTTCCCAACACAATCACTGAAGACAAATGGATGCATAAGCAAATGTGGTGAAGAAAACTGATGGTGTCCCGCTATCAAAAGATAAAGCATCTGGGGTATTAAAGGCTTGAAGGTAAACAAGTGGTCATCTAGCTCAGAAGAAATGAAGCCTACATGGAAGAAGCACACCAGCCTTTGTGATCACAAAATATCATTGGGATCAGGTATCAGGCATGAAATAACAAAAAATCATTTCATTGTGAATGAATGGGAGTGCAGATTGGGGACCCAAAGTCCATTTGTAGGCAAGTGGACTTCCCCTCACAGAAGGATCACAAGGAAGAGATAAATCAGGCAAGGTGCAGTGTCGCAATGATGAAGAATACAACTTTCCTCTAGTTCTTTAATGCTTCCTCTCTCCCCCCAACCTCCTGCACCACTATCATGATCCCAATACTATCTAACAAATCCGGCTAGACCAGAGGATGGACACTGATACAGATAGGAACTGGCAACACAGGGAATCCAGGACAGATCCCATCAGGACCAGTGCTGAGAGTGGTGATACCGGGAGGGTGGAGGGTGGATGAGGTAGAAAGGGGGAACCGATTACAAGTATCTACATATAACCTCCTCCCTGGGGGATGGACAACAGAAAAGTGGGTAAAGGGAGATGTCAGACAGTGTAAGATATGACAAAATAATAATAATTTATAAATTATCAAGGGTTCGTGAGGGAGGAGGAGGAGGGAAGGAGGGAAAAAATGAGGAGCTGATACCCAGGGCTCAAGTGGAAAGCAAATAATTTAGCACGATGAGGACAACAAATGTATAAATACACTTGCCATAATGGATTTATGGATTGGGATAAGAGGTGTATGAGCCCCAAATAAAGTTATTATTTAAAAAAAAAACCCTACATCATTTCCACATCGTGTCAACCCGACCAGGCAAAGTAGAACTCTGAGTTCCCTGGGGTTTCTGGTACATGTCCAATGAAAATTCGCATTCTGAAATATGTCAGGGAGCGCCTGATGAGAAGAAGTCAGGTAGGGCAGGGATGCGAGGCTGTCAAAGACTTTTGGATGCCTAGGCCTTCGGTCTGTGAAGGAAGCAGAATCTACCAGAGTAGAATCACTCGTGTATGTGTGTGTGTGTGTGTGTGTGCGCAAATGAAAAACAAATCCGTTGCCATGGAGTTGATTGTACCGCTTTCAGCATGATAGATGCTCTCCAAGACTGCAAGACTTGTGGCACCAGACAGCTTCATCTTTCTCCTGTGGAGTGGCTGGTCGATTTTAACCCCTGAACGTACAGGTAGCATCCTGACACCCATCTCACAGTACCATGATGATGAAGATGATCGAGAGATAGATGATACCTAGTGATAGAATATATGGAATCTGTAGACCAGTATGTACATGTCCCCCCCCCCCCACACACACACACACCCTGTCACTTATCGTGTCTGAGAGCAAATAACTGAATCTTAGGAGCCAAACACATATATGCTTGAGTCTCCACTTGGAAATAAGATGTCTGACACTGGAATGTATCTCTGAGCCCAAGTCTGTCATAGAGTCATGCCTGGCTCCTAAGGAGCTGAGCACTCATACAAGACAGGGTGCACGACCATATTAAATGGTTGGTGCACAGCACAGTAGAGCAGATGGCGGCCATGCCTGGAAGGGAACTCACCGCCAGGACCACAGCACAGATGTCCGCAGTAAAAATTTGCTAAATGGAGCCAACAGGCTGTGTGTAGTTGCGCTGCAAGCTGCTGGCCTTACTTGTGATCATATGTGGCCTGCCAATCCTCGCAGGCAGGGCTGGGACAGGGAGAGTGAGTGGATGCCCCATCCCTCTCCTTCGTTCTGGCCTGTTCAATGGGAGAGAGAGAGGCTTGCTGCTGCAAGGGGGTGAGGAAGAATCAGCCACCTGACTCCATCACAGATTTCTAGGGGAGCTGGGAGAGAGCAGTGAGCCCTGTGTTCTGCCCAGGGGTTAGACGATCCAGCTTCCACTGGCACCATTAGAGTTGTATTTATGGGTTAGCAGATACTAGACAGAGGACATGGTGGGGGGAGATCAGTTTAGCAAGTGGAAGCCAGTGCGCAGCCTGGAAGTTGACAGGTGTGCTTTTTTAAGTCTTTGAAGACTGAGGCTTGGGCATCATACCTAGGACTCATTTTCCCAGTGCACAGCTCCTCGTGGGTCTCTTCATTCCCCAGTTCCCCATCAGAAGTGCCTAAATGTTCTCAGGGGCTGTCTTGGGACCCCCCAGAGGCCCCCTCCTCTGTAGGGAGTGACTGAGGCTTGAGGCCTCATGGTAGATGGAAGGTTGTGTTGACTGTCCTGCACCACAGGAAGACATTTGAGAACTGACTAGGAATCAACTGGGAGGGAAACCCTGTAGTACAAGGAGCCCCAAAATACAGCAGCTAGGGGTGTTACTGACCAACTGTGATTAAGGAGCCCTGGGGTTAGGGGCCTGGGCATGAGCAAAGAATGAGAGCATTCTTTCCCATCTCTCAAAGATCATCTAGTTGTCTCTGTTCTTTCGAGGCAGACAACATCCTTCACAGGCCACATCAGAAGGACTCTGTGAAAACCCCATTAACTGAACTTGGCTTAACCTCAAACTCACCGAAAGCCTTGGACTTAAGGCTGAACTTCTATGAGGACAGATGGCTGCTCTCCTGAGGCTATAGAACTGCAGTCATTGCATTTTTAGCTCAGAGCTCTTGTCTTGAGGTTGCCCATTGAATGGTGACCCAGAACTACCCTACACGTACTATCTGAATGCTTCCCTGGCTTTATTATGGCATATATTAATCTGGTAGACATGGTTCTGCCCTTGTGAATAAATACTATTGAAATTTTTTTCTATCATCAACCTCCATCTTTGTGTGTAAATAGCACCCACTTAAGAGTTTAATCTGTACAAGTCAGCTATACATGCAATGTGGTTCATAGTATGCTTTCCTTTTTTCAGCAGCTAGTTCTAAATTCTTTACCATTGGCTAAACCTCAGTAGAATTACCTTTCATCCCAGGGGGAAGAATGATTAATAATGTTCTCTCATGTAAAATGATAAGATCTCTAAAGTAAACCAGAGACTTATATAAACTATAAATATGTGAAGAGACTTTGGACTCACACTTAACTCTAGCCCCAATCTAAGAACTATGAGTTCTGATGACATGTCCCTGCTTGTTACTCACCCTTGTGCAGAGATCCCTGAAGATGTGGGTGCTACAGCAAAGTGTGGTGAAGGAACTAGATGGTGCCCAGCTAGCAGGAAAAATAGCATCTGGGGGTCTTAAAGGTCTGTCTTCAAATAAGCAACCATCTACATAACAGTCAACAAAGTCCCCATGGAGGAAGCACACCAGCCTGTGCACCTCAAGAATTATAAATAATAAACGCTAAACCGGAAGCAGGGAATGGCATCCATGCTTAAATTGTGAACATTCAGTTTGCAGAAGGATGTGGATGGCAGGTGGAAGCTCAAAATCCACTCACAGGATCCACCTATGGAAGCTAATCCACATGTGGACCCTGCAAAGCCTGTGGAGAATGCCCTCCGATTACAGTTGAAGGATGTGACTAGCCTTGTAAAGACACTTGTGGTGGCTGTTGCGATGTTAAATGAACATTATTTGATCTCCCTTCTGATCCATTTTAATCCATTTAAAATTAAAAGGGAAGGAAAATACAAGCAAATTAAGCCTCCCTCTAACCAGGGATATAAATAGCCTTGCTATCAAGCAGAGAGCACTGGGAAATAGATGATTACAGATACAGTTAGGTTAAAACTTAACACCCTAGCATTTGATCTCCCTTCTGACTCATTTTAAATGGGATCTAGCTTTTAATATTTTCTGCTTTCTTTTGACTGAAGTTTGTCTCTACTTCGGTTATTGTTTTGGCTGTTGTTGTTGTTGCAGTTTTAGTATGCTTTTCTGTAGATGCAAGCCAGGATAGGTAAATCTAAAGATACGGTAATGGATTGATAGCTTCTTAGGGATCTGGCAGGGACATTGCAGGGGACAGATGGGAAGCTAATGGCAATGCGTGTAAGGAAGAAGAAATATTCTGCAATTGATTGTGGTGATGATTAAACATAACCTTTAATGATGAAAGTCTTCCTGATGTGATTGAACTATTGAATGGCATGAGATGTGGATTATGTGCAATAAGACTATCAACATTAAATAATGCAGTTAACATGAACGATTGAAGGGGTGAGAATAAAAACCCTCATAAAGCCTCCCCTGAAAGCCCAGCTACATGAGAGTCACACCTCGGGAAAGAGGGCGGGCAGGTTAACCAGCCAGGCCCAAAACCTGAGGTTCCTCAGGGGGGCTCAGACACCAGCAGAGCTTCTCAGGCAGCGCCTGGGCTGGAGATACAGGATGTCCATGACGCATGAACTATGTCTGTGGAAGGCGACTGTGGTTGGTCGAGGGCTACCTAGGACTCAGAGGCTGTAGACGGGTGGCCACAGGTCTGAGCTCTCTGTCTAGGCGAAAGTGACCCGACGTCCCACTTTTTAACAATTTAACAATGGCCTTTGGCACTTTAGAATTAAAATAAATATATTACAATGCTATTTTTTGCATTCTATGAACATTTTTGTAGCTCCATATACACCCAAATTTTAATCAAGAACACCACCACCCCCGGCCCCGTCATTGGTGTCCCGCTTAAAATCTGGTCATTTTAGTCTAGGTTCATGTGAGGAGGCGAGATGCAGTCCTGGGTGCAGCCTGTGCCGTCACCTCTGTGAGGCTTCTTCTCTCAGCATGGACAATGCACTCCACCCAGAGAGAGGGCAGTTTCCATAAGACCCCTCGGTCTTGAGTCTGAGACCTGACCCTGCAGTCTCTGCCACTGATGCACAGTTGTCCTAGCTCTTCTGGAAGGGAATATAATCACAGTCTAGGACTGACTTCCCAGACCTGGGATTTTCCTAACTGCTCTAAATCTGGAGCAATGGTTCTGCATGAGGCTGCAAACTACAGTCAGCAGTTAGAAACTACCAGTCACTCTGTAGGAAAAAGAAAGGACTTTCTATTCCTAGAAAGAGTTATCATCTTGGAAACCCACAGGGACAGTTCGACTCTGCTCAAGAGGGTCTCTGTGAGTTGATATCAACTTGATGGCAGTGAGAGTTATGGAACCTCAGTGTTCCCCTCTGTGAAATGGGAATAGTGTTTTTGTGGCAATACGGTAATAATGGTTATCTCTCTCACAGTGGGCAGAACTTCATAAACTGGGAAGAGCCAGACACATGAAAGGCATGGATGCTGATTTAGCCGACTGACTGGAAATTAATATGAGAGGCTTTTAAAATGATCAGATTTTAAGCGGGACCCCATTGACCGGAGAGATTCTTGATTAAAAATTTGGTCTATATGGAGCAACAAAATTGTTCATAGAGGGGGCTGAGCCCCAGTGGCATAGTGGTTATATGCAGGACGTGACCCACTGGGTTGGCGGTTCAAATTCAGCAACAGCTCTCCAGAAGCAAGGCTGGGCCTCCTACTCTCACCAGAGGACAGTGATGCCCACCCCCCCACAAAATAAAAATCTGTTCATAGAATGCAAAAATAGTATTGCAATATATTCATTTAATTTTCAAACACCACGGGACGTGGGACAAATTGTTAAAAAGTGGGACGTCTGGTCACCTTAGTTGTTATATGGGCTCAGCAAGAAGAGATTGAGCAGTGTCTGTCCATTCAGGCTCCTTACCTCGTTAGGCTCACCACGAGTTGCAATCACTCCACGACAATGACAACATTTGACATCTCCTTCAGAACTGAGGCCAGTGACTGAACAAACCAAAGCCCTCACTGGCCCCAGCCGGGGTGACTCCTGGTTCCTCAGGCTGCCCAGATGCACAGAACAGGTACTGAGTACTTACTTCATAGAAGTTCAGCAAATCCTTGTGGAGTTGAAGGAGTGGGGACTACCAGAGGCATTCTCCCACAGCTCTACCTTTACCCCCGCATGAGTAGGTGAGGAGGGGGCCAACCCCTGCCACAGAAGTAGCTGAGTGTGTCCAAAGCACGCGGTTTTGAGTCTCGAGGTCCTGGGGCTGTCCTCTGGTGATACGAAGTTGTCCTGGCTCTTCTAGAAGGGAGCATCATCACAAAGCTGGCTGTCTGGCCTTGTGCTGGGCAGCAGGAACCCATGTCAGATGTTCCTTAAGCTCCCCTGGGATGTTGTTGTTTGTGAGTGAGGGATGGCTCCACATGCATCCTGATTCATGGTGCACCTACTGCTGCAGTATTGTAAGGTCTCCTGACAGATTGTGACACCAGACTCATCGTCCCAGAACTGTGCTGGCCCTCCCCGCCTCTCCTCAGAGCACTGGATGGTTTCTGATCAGCCACAGCATTTGTTCCTCCTGTCTCAGTGTCCGCATCATCGACAGCCCCCACACTCCGTGAGGGGTTCTCAGACCAATAGCACCCCGTTTCCCCGCAAATTTACTGCTACCCATTTGATTCCAACCCATCGTGACCACATAGGCCAGAGTAGAAGTGTCCCTATGGGCTTCTGAGAATATAAATGTTTAGAAAGCTGCAACTTTCTCCTGAAAAGCCTAACCACTTCTTTTAAAAATATGAATCTATACATAGCATGTCGTACAATTCAACAGTTCAATCGTTTCAAGAAAGACTGTGCCATCATCACAATAAGTTTTGTGCACCACCCGCCCCCCCCCCTTTACACTTTAATGGTTGACTCCACTTTTCCTTCTCTTCTGTGACACGCGCATAATCTGGTGTCCTTGGAGAGGATTAAGAGTGAAGGGATGGAGTCTAGTCTGTCAGTTTGAACATAGCCAATGAGACCTCTGTATCGGCATGGCCTTCTCCTGAGAATTCTGGGAATTCCTGAGTTTCCTCCTTGGAAGCAGAAGATATTTCTCTCTCTCTCTCTCTCTCTCTCTCTCTCTCTCTCTCTCTCTCTCTCTCTCTCTCTCTCTCTGTGCTCCCTCCCTTGGAGGCTCTCTACTGACAAGACTTACTTACCTCCAAGTGACCAGATTTTAAGTGGGACACCATTGACCGGGGGCTGGAAGAGGGGGGGTGTCTTAATTAAAAATTTGGTCTATATGGAGCAACAAAAAATGTTCATAGGAGGGCTGAGTCCCGGTGGCGTAGTGGTTGTGCGCGGGACTGCGGCCCACTGGGACGGAGGTTCAATTCCAGCAGTGGGGCTGGGCCTCCTACTCCCACCACCGAGAGCAGTGATGCCCCCCCCAAAAAAATGTTCATAGAATGCAAAAATAGTATTGTAATATATTATTTGATTTTAAAACACCATGAAATGCTGGACAAATTGTTAAAAAGTGGGACGCCTGGTCACCTTATCATGGGAGACATTTCTGAGAAGAAGCTCCATGGACCTACCTTGATGCAGCCTTGGGTGCTAGAGAACCTATGTGGAGACCCCTGCAACAGCTTAGAGGCTTACAATGCCACTAGATCCACAGGACTTCTCACCCACTTGCCTGTGATCTTCCTGCTCTTGGCATCATTGCATGTGTTTCATGAGTCAGACAAGGACTTTATAGTTTGGTATCAGACATATGGACTAATAGTGGACTCAAAGACTTGATGTAGACTGGACTGAGATGGTCCTCAATATTCAACCACTCATGTATTTAAACCTGCTTCTTATACACATATTCCCTAGGAATTTGTTTCACTAGTCTACCTAACAAACTGTAGATAACTTAGGGAATAGTTGGAATTACAAAACACTTCATTGTGCTCAGACAGAACTTACACATGGATCAAGAGTCAGTTGTGTGAACAGAAAAGGAAAATGCTTCAGGGTTGAATATCAGGAAAGGTGTGTATCTAGGTTGTAACCAATGGTGGGATTCAGCCAGCTCACACTGGTGTGATAGAATACTTACGCTTATAATGCCAAGCGCAATGTTTTCGTAACATTTAATTAAAACGTATCTGGTACTGAAATTAAATTTATATTTTAATATATTTTGGTTGCTATGTATTAATAACTAGCAAAGTTATTAATAAATTTAATAACTAAAGTAAAGTAAAGAATAAAAACAAATTTTTTTTTCCTGAAATAAAAAATGCAGGTGTTATAAGGCTAATTTTTTGTTGAGTTTGGAGAATCAGTTGCTAAAATGGCACTTGTAAGCAAGGTTCTCTCTTAGATGTGTACATCAAAAAATTACATTACTCTTTTTAAGCATTCACCTGAGCAAAAACTAGATGAAACTATGCCTGTATTATTTTATAGTCATTTCATTAAACTCTTATAATTTGGGGTTTGTTTTTTTTGGGGGGAGAAGTAAACCAGTTTTATAGGGCAAACAAACTTAGGCAATTAGCATATGGTGATCTTCAAAATTAACAAGTGATTGGCAGCACAGCTGCAAGTCAAGCTTCAAAGGCCAGGGCTGTTTACAGTTACAAAGGCGACAAACTACAAACCCCAGGCAACAAACTGCAACAGAGTTCAGGCATATCCGGCCTGTAGCCAGGTCAAGCATGTCCCGGATGTATGGCTCCTGACAGGTCCCCCTTTTTTATTTTTTCAAGTAATATCCTCCCGGGAACTCCGCCTGTCTTAGGTTGTCAGGACACACACTCAGTCCATACAGTCATCGGTCAATGGCCTTCTAATGTCACCATGGCCTGTCTTAGGTTGGTAAAGAGTGCTCCTGATCTTACCCGTCATTGGCTGTCAAGTTCAGCTCAAGGAGGCAGAGGGTCTTATCACATACTAGTCGTGTGTGTCACTCTGTTCGAGATGGCTCATCTCCAACCGACAGTAATGAACTTGCAGGGGCCTTGCTTGAATGGTCTCAATCTGTTACTTAATAAATGCCCTGAGGTTGTTGAATAATACTGGCTGTAATGAAGGCAAAAGCAATAAACTAATGAGGGAGCCCCACAGTGGCAAGAGGTAAGGCAACAGTCCATTGAACCTGGGCCACAGTGGATTGGTGGTCAACTCCTTTCTTCTCTTCTCCAAGTCTTCTTGCAAAACTCTTATAATTTTAATGAAATACATTTTAATTAGATTGCATTCGTTACTTCAATAAGCAAACATATAACATAAAGTGGGAAAATGCCAAACAACCAGAGAGCAACATGCTGACATATGTTTCAACTCTGTGTTATGCTCCAAATTCCCACAGGGTCTCGAGTGAATTAAGAAATTCTTGAAATTGCTCAAAGATCTCAAAACATTGCCAGGGAAACTGCTAGAATCCAGCAGGAGGGGAAAGAGGTTTGTCAAAGATGAACATATCATGTTGAGGAAAGAAAGGTTGCCGGTTTCTAACCTATCAGACACAGTGACAATTGTCTAATTGGCCTTCCTCTAAAAGAATGAGATCCTACTCCTAGAATGAAAAGAAGGGTGAGGATAAATCGAGTCACTGATGTTGTGTAGCTCAAAGTAACGACCATTGAAAGTGAGAGTGCTGAGCTGAGTTCTCTAGAGAAACAAAACCAGGACGCTGATGATTTTATATATGTAGAAAAGGATAGGTTTATATAGCAAGAAGGGATATAACAGCTAATTAGTCCACACAGCAGAACAGAGGGTAGAGTTCAACTCATTTTCATGGAATCGTTACTATACTGAAGGTCTTTCAACTCGTGCCAGCTGCTGGTCTAAGGTCAAGGAAGCAGACAGAATCTGTCCTCTGACAAGACAAACAGAGTCGTCTCACAGGCAGCAGACAGGAGTCTCTAGCTCTGGCAATGCATGGCAAGGTGACACTGTTGAGGCAAAGGATCAGCAGCAGCAAGCACACTGGTCCAATCACCAGGGAGAAAGGCAGAAGAAAAGCATCCATCTCTGTCACCCTCCAATCAAGCTATCTAATCAAGCTCCACCTACACATTCCTACGGAAGTCCAGTTGGCGGGCCCAATAAACCTAATTATCACAGAGAGGATGCAATCAAGAACAATATGAAAATATCTTGAATAGCAGTCTTATTTTTTCAGGTATTCTTTAATTTTTTCACGAGCATTGTAAAATTATTTTAACATAATCTAGTTTTGTGCACCTCTTTTTTGCTTTTAATTTAAATATTAACTAGGAAATAGTAAGCTACTGTTCTGTATAGATTTTTTAAATTTTTAGTCCTTATAATGGGGGCTGTTAGAGTTCTTATCACAATTCAAACATACATCTACTGTGTCAAGCACATTTGTACTTGTTTCTATGTTTCCATCATCATTTTCAAAACGTTTTCTTTCTATTTAAGTTCTTGACATCAGCTTATTTTTCTCCCTGAAAAATTGGTGTTTAGGAATGAGGGGATACTGAAATTTACATACCCAGACTTCCCAGGTTGACCCCCTGTTTCATCCCACATCTCTTCCTGGCTTCTCTGAATTCAGATTCACATGGGTTTCTTTGGGCAGTTGACTGCACTCTCTGTTAGGTCTAGTTTGCATTCCAGGTCAGTTGTTCTCTGACTTAAGTTGTATAATGCACTGGCCTGGGCTTGACCCCAAAGGTTGTTGCCTCAGATTGACACCAAATATTCTGTTGTGATGGGGCTGGGTCTGTATCTGTCTCACTACAAACCCTCCTCCATTTCCTTCTGCCTTCCTGTACCTGTGGTCACTCAATGACATACTTATAGCAGGTTTACTCATGGTTGCAAGGGGGTTGAAAAAGGAGAAGAAACATACCTAATTTATAAAGATCTTGAACAAAGTCTAATTTCCACTTCCTGAATATCTAACAATTGCTGGTTTACAGTCTAACTTAGGGAATGCAAACAAACTAGCTATCAAATTCCAAGCACATCCCACTCTCCCTCACTCTTCTTACTTCATTGCTGCTGGCCCCTAGTCATAGCTAATCTTAGATATGAGCTGTGCTGGGGGCAGATCCTCCCTTAATCCTCAGACTCTGCCACTCAAGACCATGCTACAGCCTCAAGGGCTACCTTCTTACATCAGCACAGCCAGAAGCAGGCGTCAGTGGGTAACATGGGATGGATAATGTGCTGAGTGAAGTTAGTCGATTACAAAATGATAAATATTGTATGAGACCACTGTTATAAAAAAAGAATCAAGATTATGATTATTTCAACTTTGATACTTCTTAAGCAACATGTAGTTGTCCACTGGATGTATGCCTAGAAGTTTATTTAACCATTCATCTATTGACGGATATATGTTGTTTCCATCTTCTTGCTATTGTGAGTGAGGCATGCCATGTCTCTTCTTTCTTTAGGGTATACACCAATTAAAGGAATAAATGGGTCATATGGTATTTCTCTTCTCAGTTGCTTAAGGAAGCACATTATCCCTTTCCTCAGTGATTATAGTCATACCAGCACTGTATTAGTGTTCTGATCGTTCTGTACCCTTTCCAGCATTTATTGTATTTTGGAGTGTGTTTTGGGGGGTGTTGCTTTGCTTTGTTTTGGGGGGCTTCACTGCCCTCTGGTGGTGGTGAGAGCTACCCAGCCTTGCTCCTGGAGAGCCGCTGCTGGATTTGAACCAGCAAGTCCGTGGGCCGCAGTCCCGCACTCAACCACTTACGCCACCGGGGCTCAGTCTAGCATGTATTATTTTTGTTTTAATATTTAAACTTTATCAATGTGGGGTGAGATGATAGCTCATCCTTGCTTTGATTTTCATTTCTCGCATGGAAAGTCATGAGGAACATTTCTTCATAGATTTGTTGGTTGCCTGGGTGTCTGTTATGGATTATTCATCTTTTTCTTGCTGAGGTGCTGCAGCTTTCTATAGACTTTAGGTTTTAATCCCTTGTCCACTACTACTTCATTTCTCGCTACTAAAATTATTTTCCCAGTCTGTGGACTCTCTTTTTGCTCTTTTTATGAAATCTTTTGATACATGTAAATGGCTTCTTTTTCAGAAGCTCCCAGTCCTCTATTTGTCTTCTGCTGTGTTTTTTTAATGTTTGATAATATATTTATGCCTTATATTGTGACCCTTAAGCTTATTCCTATTCTTCCATTGATGATCTCTCTATTTCTTGGGTCGCACATAAGTCTTTTGTCCATCTTGAGCTCATTCTGGTAAGTGGAATAGGATACAGGTTCTGTTTCATTATCCTGTAATTGGACATCCCATTTTCTCACAACTTTAGTTGAAGGCTATCTCTTCTCTATTTAATGTGCTTCCAAACTTTGTCAAAGACCAGCTGTTTGTAGGTGAAGGGATATATCTCTGTAGTCGTTACATAATCCGTTGCCAACTTGAGACTATTAAAAGTGAATGGGGTGGAGGTTAGCCTGTCAATCAGGTCAAAGCTTGATGGCCATGTTTGGAGGCGCTACAGAGATAAATAGCTTGCTGGAAGTGGGACACACACTCTCTGTTTAGTATTCCTGATGACAAGATACATGGAGCTGACTAGAGCCCTTGAGCTCGAGGAGCCCCGTGGAGACCCATACCAGCGCTGAAATGCTAACACCGCCACTAACACATCCACAAGACTTTCCACCCACTGGCCTGTGGCCTTCCTGCATTTAGCATCATTGCATGTGTTTTGTGAGTCTGAAGAGGAATTTATAGATTGGTATTGGACATATAAGCTAATATCAGACTGATGGACTTGATCTAGACTGGGTTACGATGTTTCCTCAGTATTCAATTTTCAATTGTTCTTATATAAAACTCTTCTTATACACACATGAGTGTCTCTGCATTCGCTTCTCTAGTTTATGTGGACTAGCACAGTTCTCTATTCTGTCCCATCCAATACTAGACTGCTTTATTGCCATAGCTCTGCAGAAGTTTGTGAAGTCAGGAAATGAGATTGCATGCTTTGTTCTTCTTCTCAAGTAGTGCTTTGCTTATCCTGGATCTGTTTCCTTTCCATATAAAATTGGTGATTATTTCATCAATATGTTTAAAGAAGGATGTTGAAATCCAGATGCCTACCATTATAAACACAATTGCATTATATTTAAAGATTGCTTTGGGTCATGTTTTGAGTCTTCCTGTCCATAACCATAGAAGCCCATTTATGTAGGTGTATACTGGTATCTTGTCATTTTTATAGCTTTCTTTGTGAAAGAATTTTGCTTCTCTGGCTAGGGTTATTCCTAAGTATTTTATCTTTTGAATATCTATTGTAAAGGTTATTGTTTTATTGATTTCATTCTCAGAGTTCTCCTCACTTATATATAAGAATCCAATTGATTTTTTTATATTGATCTTGTACCCTGTCATATTGCTGAAGCTTTAAAGCATGTTCAAGCATAGCACAGGGCTTTATTAGGGATGAATTGGCTCTCCCCCTGATCATATTGCCTGTTATGCTGCTGTCCTTCCTGTATGGGCCTTTTTTTTTTCTTTTTGGTCACACATGCATACTGCAGTCAAAGTTCCTGCTTAATAGCTTTTGGAAATATGTGTGAGATCTGAGTTTTATTAGACCAACTTAAAGATGCCTACTAGCAGGACTGAATACTCAATAGAGAAGGCTTTTGTTTATAACTCAATAATAAATAAGTCGATATACATTGACTAGATATTCAGCAGTCTGAAATGTTAACTTTATTGTTAGGTGAACGATACACTTTTACAAATCTATGAAATTGCCTAAACCTGACTGACTCTGTTATGAATAAAGATAATTTGAACTAATAAATAAACTTGGCAATCAAGTGTCATACCAAAACAAAGCATATGAATAACTATTTAGCACTAAGAGCTTTTTTTAAAAAATCAAATGCAGGATCTGATATGAAGCTACAACATTTGCCTCTTAGTTTCTAACACCTCATTTCAGCAAGCCAAAGAAAAAAACCACCCCCTAGAATTAAAGATGTTAGTTTTACTATATGCTATTTTGGTTGGTATACATTTTTCAGCTCATATTATATAAGCTAGAGTATCTGAAACTTATACATATCATAGGCATTCCTGAGTGGTAGAAATGATTCATTGCTTGACCAGTAACTAGAAGGTTGGCGATCTGAATTCATTCAGAAGCAACTTGAAAGCAAAACCTGGTGATCTGTTCCTGAAAAACTGGAGTCATGACAACCCCCTGGAGCACAGTTTTCTCTGCACTCAGGGGTCTCTATCCATCAGGAATGACTAGATGACCCCGTGTCTTGTCTTCATTCTTAGTTTACACATCTTTAAATAATATGGCAATGATTAAAAACAACATTCTTAAATAAAATCCATTATCTAGGTTGGTGATTCTTCAGAAGGAAGGCCTGGAAACCTGCTTCCTTAAAGGAAACCCTGCAAAGTACTTCTATTCTGAAACGCATTGTGTGAACAGGTGTGAAACTCAAAGACAACAGGGCTTGGTGTTGTTGTTGTTGTTGTTGTCATTACTGCTATCTCATTGTTTGAACAGGCACAAAACAAATACAAATTAAAGGAGGAAGAAACAGAAAAGCCCTACAATTCACGATCCACGGTGTCTCCATGAAGACAGTGTCCCAGTGTCTTCATGATCCTCTTAGACTCCTGTCTGGATCTTCTCATAGATAGTGTGGGTTGCCAGAATCTGTTCAGGACTCTTAATATGCCCACTGCCCTTCTCAGTGCCAGTCTGCAATTCAGAAAGAATTTGAGTGTTCTAGGCAACTTTCAAGATTAGGGGGAAGGGTCACTCAGGAACTTTCTGACCTTATCCAGATGTCCACACTCAAGATAAGGTTTCCATTCTTACCTCACTCTTATCATCATCTCTCTCAACTTCACTTCTCCCCCCTACCCTGGCTGCTTCGTCACTGAGTGGTAGTGAGAGTCTGATGAAATTGTGGATGGGGAGACTTAGCTAGGGGCTGTCTTCACAATGGGTGATTTCCATCTATTTCAGCACCTCCCACCCTGCTGTGGGGACCAAGGCACAGATACAGAGCTCTGATGGTGGCAGAAGAGGCTGGATACCCAGGCCCTGGACACTGAGTATGTGATTTGATCTCCTAAAACCCACCTCAGGGCATCTTAGTAGGCCGATCTCACAGTAGTTAATGTCAGGATTGCTGGCTTCTCTGCTGTACAGGTCAACACTGTTTTCTGTGGGGAGGGCATGGTGGGCTGCTGAGCTGGGATCCACCGGCAGGGCAGAAGAACTTCCATGTCCTCCTGGAGGTACAATCAGAGAGTGCGAAGTTGAACTGGTCCCTGAAAAGCACGGCCTGCGGCCAGTCAGCACTTCCCAGACTGTAAGTGCATTTCTGACCCCTGCCCTCCACCTCCCACTCATCCCTGCCTCTGTGGCCATTCACATACTTCCATCCTCAGCTCTATCCCCCAGCACCTCTCTCTGCTCATTGGCCTCCCCAGACAGTCCTCCTCCTCCCACCAGATCTGCTCTTTCTGCTCCTCTTCCTCTAGCCCAATCCGCACCTTATTTCTCCCAGTGTACCTGTGCCTGGAGAGGTGACCCAGCACTTGCCTCTCTTGGTCTTCATCTTCCTTCTCTTCCAGGTATACACTCCAGCTCCTCCCAGGCATATCACCAGAACTACAAGAAACATGCTTATCCAAGTCCTCCGGGTCCAAGGGGAATCTGGGTCAAAGTATGTTGGTGCAAGTGAATGCATAGAGACATGAGCTGAGACAATAGTTTATAAGGAACAGGCTGGGGTGGGGAGAGTTTGGGAAATTGGGAAGAAGTCATTAACTGCAGGAAGGCGGAGGGGGGCATTAAAACTGATTATGGTGATGCATATACAACTTTTTTACAGCAATTTAATTTTGGAAGTATATAGTATATGAATATTAGACCAAGAAAGCTACTTTTTTTAAAAACAATGAAGAAACCAAACTTGACCTCTGGTTACCATGTGTGCATGAGGAAGCGTTTTTATCTAGCAAGCATTGAGTTTATTTTAATGGTGATGAAGCAATTTGGGGAGGGATATCAATCATGGTTGTATAGCATGAAGAGTAAAATCAATGACTCTGAATTATACAAGTAGAAGTTGTTGAATGGGAAAATGTTTTTCTGTGTATAATTTTGTCACAATTTAAAAATAGTTACACGAATAACAAGGAGTACATGTCAGAAGAAAATGTTCTAGAATTGATTGTGGTGATGATAGTACAACTTTTCTTGATTTGATTGAACTGTTGAATTGTATCATATGTGGATGCAATTGCCAATAAAACTATATATTTTTTTTAAGTATGGTGCCAGATTTGACCCCATCAAGTTTGATGGACAGGCCAGTGAGTGAGATCATCATGGCCTGGACCATCGCTATAGCTGGCATCTTTCCTTCACTCTCAGTGGAGTCCCTCCTCTCTAGTCTGCTGCCCCTTTAATGACTTCCTCCTGGTCCTCTGTCACATGTTGGCACAGTCACCTTGGAGGCTCCCACCGACTGGCATACCATAATAATTCCCCAGCCTGCCCCTCCTTTCTACTCTCAGACTTCAGAACAACCGGGTGTTAAGCAGGAGAAGAAATGGAAGAAGCTGGGGTTACCAGACTTCAGAGCCTCTCAGGCTCTCTGACGCTGCCCCAGAAAACTTCTCTTCGTCCTTTAAGGACCAAGCCAGGTGCTCTCTTCTTTGTCATCCTTACTCAACTCCTATAAGCAACTAATTAATTTTAACTCTGTAGTTCTCAAACAACAATTTTTTAGGTTCAATTCCAGCATTTATCACATGACCCTAAGTTTATACATGCATTCTTCTTCTTCTAACTAAGGGAGAAGCTAATTCATAATTATTGACATTTTCTATATGACCGGCCTGTTTTACATAGGTTCTCTCTTTTAATTTTCACAACTCTGTAAAGCAGGTATGCTTTTTGCTCCATTTCACAAAAGGAAAAGTTTTGGGAGGGAAATGAGTCAATCTTCCATGGCCACACAGTCTTATAACTTCTAGGGAAAGTTTCTAGGCCTTTGACAGTGATGTTTGTCCTGTTTCTCACTGTCCCTAAACCCAGCACACGGTTGACACTCAGGGAAGGTTTCTGAGTTGCATGCTGGGTGAATGAGTATAGAAATAACAAGCGAAAGGCTGTTCAAATGAGAGTGTCCCATGAGGAAGCAGGACTCAGTATGAATTCAGTGGGAAAGGGCAGAGGGGCTGATACTTGCCTTACATAAATATATCAGTTGTTCCTTCTGTGGCATCTTGAGGAAGATGGGGAGTTAGGGTTTATGAAACTAGGACCTAAGAGTATGACTCCTCTGTTAGATTCCCAGCTCATCACCATCCTACCATCTATAGAGTCTAGGTGACCTTTTAGAATGAATGGGAAGAGTGGTACCTGGTTGTTTGACCTCATGTGTTCACAGTGCTCCAAGGAAGGCTAATTCAGGTCTTCCTAACCAGACTGGCAAATATCATCAGAGAGAGGACGCCTAGGTCCTTGGGCATTCATTTAAGGAGAGAGCCAAATTCTTCCTCCTTAGTTCCCTTCCCTGCTTTCTGGGAAATTGGGGTGCTCAGATAGGGGGTGTCTATATGCCAGTTTGACTATAAAATAAAACATTTGTGTCTTGGCAAATAAAGCAGTTGCTGTCTAGTGACTTGGCCCATGTTCTTGATTTGCAAGTCTGAAGGTTGGTGCAAGGAACATGACTATTCACTGAAATAGGGAAGTGGGGTCATCGTAGCAACTTTGATCTGCCTTTATGTAGTTCACCCCCCTCCCTCTCTCAAATTCTGCCCCTATACCTATCCCCACACACTCCTGGCTTGTTGTAATTACCTGTCCTTGTAGGTCATACTCACCCGTCTCCAGACAGATGTTCCCCAGGTCCACAGTAACATTTTTTTCATCCACAGGGTTGCTGACCATACAGGTGAGCTGAAAGTTCTCCTGGCTCAAGGGCATGGGCAAGCTCAGGCTGAGATTTCTGTAGGTGGGGACTGACCCAAGTGTGTCCGTCAGCTCCATCTGCTCAGGAAGGCCCTTGTCCAACCAGGTCACTGTCAGGTCCTTTGTGACCCCCAAGGCCCCACACTCCAGGGTGACGTTGCACCTGTCTGATGTGCTCAATGATGAATGAGTCAGGATCATGGGGTAAGAGATGGGCTCTGGGGTAAAAGGAGAAAAAGAGCAAGTATACTTCTAGATGAGAGGCCCCCTCAAGTATTTGAGCCTCTCTTCACAATGGGTTGCAGCAGCGTGAGGAGGCTTCTTTTCAAGTGGAGGACTCGGGAAGGAGTCTGCCCCTCTTCCCATTTACTCCCAGTCCAGGGGTAAATGGCTGAGACTTTTCCAGGCTCAAGGAGGGCCCTGGGGCACCTCGCTCTTGGCAGATAATCGGCATGTCTATCTGCTCCAAACAGCAAGGCCAGCATTACTGCCTAGACCTTCCCAGGATTCCTTGACATCCCTCTCCCCCCACCCCCCCACACATGCCTACACACACTGCCTCCCATAGATCTTGTGCTTCTCAAATCAACCCACTCAGAGATTTTCCATAATCCCTCTGGAGAAATAGATTTACACTTAGAGCTAACACTCTTCTCAAAAACATTAAACTCAAAGGGTAAAGATATTCTATATGATGCTGTACTTAGGAAGTTCAACAGTGTTTAGGAAAGAATGACACAAAGACACATTAGAAGAAGAAAATAAATAAACAAATTCATGAAGGAACACCTGAGTCCATTCTGCTAAGGCATCCCTTAAACTTGAGAGCTGAAGCTATTCAGAGATTACCTTCCAGCCAAATAATAGATTGCCCAATAAAATAAACAGAAGCAAGAGTGAGGAAAGTGCTTCTTTACACAACCAGCTCCAGGAGACTGAACAAACACACTCAAAAGTGAAGACGAAAAGACAAGGAAAGCCAGGAAAACTTGAGAGCTAGAAAAAGAGTGAGCATGCCAACATGTTGGCGTAGGCCCTGTCATGAAACAATTTGTGTTTGAATTGTTGAATGAGAATCTCATGTGTTCACTTTGGCCTACAGCTCACACAATTACTTTCTTTTACTTTGAATAAGTGAATCAAGTAGGAAAAGGGATGAAAACTCCAAAAGACGGATCCGCTTCTATAGAATAAAACCTGGCTCCTATCAACTTTATCAGACCAAGGAGAACATTTCCTTAAAGCTTCTGAGATCGCAAACCTTTATAGGAATACCCAACCTTGTCTTCCTCTGGCAGAGTGGGTGATGGGTCTGAACTGCTGTCCTTTTCCTGGAACTGGTTTCTCCTGGTAACACGTCCTAAGCACCTGCTAGAAAGTTTGACGATGTTCACTTCTAAGGAACTTTCAGACGGTACTTGTTCAAAGACACATTTGTTTGTTTTGGCAGCCAGCTGTACTTTTAATATTCTTCACCAACTCCATAACCCAAATCCACTCATCTTCAGTCTTCCTTACTCATTACTCTTCATTAATCTTGGATATGAGACAAGTGAAACTATCATAGTTTGGGTTAGGCAAACCTTAGCCCTCAAAGTGACATATTTATAGTAGCGTAAAGAAGAAACTAAAAGGGAGAAATGAGCAACCACAAAAAATTGTGACTAAGCAAAACAGTTCAGCAAGAAAAGCATTTATAACCCCAAATTTGTTTAATAGGAAGCCTATAATATTGAATATAAATGAACTAAAAATTTGATTCAAAATTTCAGATAGGCATGTAGACTTAAATACCTTACCAGAGAAGGGATGAGAAGAAAAGCAGGCAGCACTGACCAGGTGGCAGGCCTAATGGGTGTCTCTCTCTACACTCATTCCTGGTGCGCCTTTCACCCTCCTCTGTAGCTGCTTAGAGTCTGGAAAGCTAACTTCTCAGTTTCTCTCTTGCAATTGCAGTTCTGATCAACGAGGGTGGGGAGGTTGGCTTGATGGGAAGAATGGACTAACTGAAAAAAACAGTCTCAATTGAAAGGACATTCCCCTTATCGTCTCATTAGTTGTTTAATTGTGGCGTGGGATTTGTAATAGCAGTCTTTGGGGACCAGGAGGTCACTTGCATGAGAACAAACCATTGGAACAAGGAGAGCAGGGCAAGGCAGAGGGACTGAGCCTGGATCCTAGATGACATCACTGAGCTACTGGGCCAATCCTGATTAGATACTATGTCTTACCTTCTTATTTCATGACAAATGACCCTGCTGACCTAAAAGTCTTTTTTTCTTTCTCTCTTTCTTTCTCTCTCTTTTTTTTATTTAGAATATCACTGCCTTCTGGTGGGAGTGGGAGGTCCAGCCTTGCTCCTGGAGAGCTGTGCTGGAATTGAACCACCAAGCCAGTGGGCTGCAGTTCCACACTCAACCACTACACCACTGGGGTTCAGCCCCCTAAAAGTCTTTAAAACTCAATGTATATTCATGGTAGGCAGGCGGAGCCCTAACTTCCAAACACAGAAAACTATTTTTTAAATGGGTGACTACGTCAAATTTTAAAGTTGATCTAAAGCCAAAAAGCCAAAGTGAAAAAGAAGTCAATATGCCTGACCAATTTTTAGAAATAAAGGTATATACAAATGACATTAAGAATGAGCATCAGGGCATAACTACAGGTATAAGAGATAGTAGCTTTAAATAAGTAAATATTAAATCTACATGTCCGTCAATCAATACATTTGAAAATACAAACAAAAATGCAAAGTTACATTATCTAGGGAAATGTAAACGAACAAAGTTCACTTATGAAGATTAAAGACTCATCGCCTTGGAAGAAAAGAAAAAGAAAATCAAAGAATTGTTCTTGTAAAGAACAAAATAAAATAAAATATAAAATTGCAAAAATAAAATCCACATACTGTTCCAGAGCTTAGAAAAGGCAAAGATTTTTCTGAATTATAGAGGGTAAGGGAAGAGCCTAAAACACAAAACATGAAGACAGACTTGCAAACCCAGGTATGAATGTCAGCTATAGGCTTAAAACTTCTAAATTAATATTAGAAAATACATTCTAACAAAACATTTGATCTATGAGGACTTGTTTTAGAATACCAAGGCAGTATAATTAGAAAAATGTATAATTAGCTATGTACTACTTTAGCAGATGAAAGGAGAAAGTCAGCTAGCATTCATAAAGCAGGTATGTTTCCAAGCACTCCAAGCACTGTTCATTCTTATTAACAACTCTATGAAACTACCCAGGATCCTGTGCAGGTGGAAGTGTGGAACATTGTTTGAATTAAAGCAGGAAAAATGATAGGAACTGTTTTTAAAGATGGATGTGGCATGCGGAAGCAATGAATTATTTAATGTGGCTCTTCTAGCCAAAGTCCTTCATTCCCACCAAAGGACCTTTCCCTACATGAGTGTAATAAGAAGGTTGGGGGAGATAGGCTTCACCTGTGAGTAATTATGAGCAAGATTCCCTGGAATTCCATCCTTTTTAAAATGAGCCCTTTGGGAATCAGGAGGTAGGCTCTCGCTACCTGCAAGAGCCAGGAGTGGAACATGTCCTCTGGATTGGAGATCCCTGAATCCAAAAGTCAGCAGACCCATCAGAAGCAAGGATCGAGTGTTGACCTTCCCTGTCCATAGAGCAAGTCAAGCTGACTGCTTTCAGGTAGGAGAATTTGAGGAACTGGGTTTGCTGACGCACAAAGCTTAAGCGGAATGCTTTCAGGTTGAGGCTTATAGAACAGTGGAATACCCTGTGGACATTAGCAGATTTAACAAACCTTTGTTCCATGGCCTGATAAACAATAAACCCTGAGCATCTCTCACCAGCACTGTAACTTTCTAACTTCCTTCATAAGTCCTTTAATCACAAATTTTGTCAGTGAGTTCTGCATAGCCATTGCAATGGCAATTAGAACCTACAGTTAAATTATAGGACATTAATGAAACCAGCACATGGCATTGGGTGGAGGGTGCTTTGACAGGGAGGCCCATTAGGAGGCTGCAGGAGTAATGCAAACAATGGTGACCGAGGATGGGTAGGGCCAGAGAGACCTCTAGGACAGGCCATTGGTTCTTTTCTCCAGCTTTCTTGGAGTCACTGTCTTCCCAGAACTTTCTCTTTTCAGAAAATGGTGAAAGTTACAGGACCCCAGGAGACAGGACCGTATCCCCTGCATGTTCAACCTGGTCATAAGAGAATGTTGTTCTAAGAGTTCACTAACGAGGCTTTAGGTCAATTTGTCTAAAGCCATTTCTCAATGACCAGTTCAACCATTCCATCTACTTATTCTTGTCTTTCCCCCATGTTTTTTGATGTTCAGTTGTTTGGCTGAGGGAAAAGCTTTTGTTTGGGCTTTTTTGCTATTTTGGCCTTTTTGCAGTAAGTCTCATAATGAACCAATTGAGAACAGTTTTAATATTAGTCGTAACCAGTTTTGTAACTGAAGAGAGTTCTGCTTCCTCCTAGGACTTAAGTGGATTATCTCCACTTTCCATGCGGTTTAAGACATATGAGATTATTTGTCCTAGCACTTAAGCCTTACACTTTAGTTTTTTTTCTAGGGTACCAAAACAAACAAGAAAAAAAAGCTTAAAAGAGAGTTGTTCTTTTGTTCAGGTTTTAGGCTAACTTGCCTTAGATATGAAGGAGTTTCAAAATCTCATGGGGAAACATAGTATTAAAAAATAATAGAATTTTCCTATGATTTCTATGGATATTTCGAAGCCCCCTCATAAGGCAGAAGTAGAAATGCTTATAGGACATGACCCCACACTTTACCGTACACACAGAGTCGAAAGACGTTCTCTTCATAATGTCCAGCGTTGTACTTGATTTTTGCTCCATATAGTCCACTCATGTTCATAGTGAGATTACTGATGTTTAAGGAAGCCATCTCTGTCAGGTGGAATCTATTTTTTTCACCAAAATCATACCAGTCAATGGAGGTCGACTTCCAGGACCCCAAAAGCTGATCTTTCCCGTCTTCAGACTGCCAGTTCCACTCAATCTCTCGGATGACAGAGGGTTCAGAGACGTTCAGCCGCAACTGAGCCGATTCCCCCACAGCCCTGTTCAATATGCAGCGGGGGCAGGGGGCGCCGGCGGTCTGAACACCTGAGCAAGCAAAAGCTAAGATTGGGAAAGAGAAGGGGAGCAACTGAGTCAACATCGATGCCCGAAGACCATCTGCTTTCACATCACATTTATTTGACATTCACAAAAGATTAGAATCTTCGATTTTACAGGCACAGAAATGAAGCTGCAGCGCTAACTTGCCTAGGCACCGATTTTACACAAAACATGGGAGTTCTGATTCAAGCCCACCCGTGTCTGTCATCCTCCCAGGCTCATGCCTCCTCCTTTGGGATTGGCACCCAACATGTCTCTTAGGCTAGTATCAGAACAAAGAAAATGAAAATATAAGAGTTGATAAATGACACTCTAATTCTCTCACTTGTCTATAAACTCTGGGAGAAAAACATTCTCTGATACTACTTTTTTTTTTCTTAAACAACAAGAAAGTAGCTTTGCTGCTGAAGTGGATCTTACAGCACTAATACCCCTCTAATTACCCATCGCGTTGTCACTACTCAGACCTACTCTTACTAAGACCATCTTGAGGCATTTCACATGTGGCAAATTGTTTGTTCCAGGAATGCTATTAATTTGATACAAAGTTCTACTCTAGACACCCAACCTAAATCAATGCATTAAATATTTAATAAGCTAATGACATTGAGGTTGCTGGGGAAAGAGCAGTGACTAAGGCAGCAAGATCTCTACTCTCATAGATCCTCCATTCTAGCGTGTGGGATTCTTTTTCAAAAACCAGTAAAAATGTGTGTGTGTGTAAATCTTACAGCCATAGAGTCTGTTCAAATTTATAGCAACCTAATAGAACAGAGTAACAGTGCCCTTGTGTGTTACCAAGGTTGTAAATATATACATATATATGTATGTATTTGTTATTAATTTTGTTATATGTTCAAATTTTCTAATGTAGTTTTATTGACATATGATTCACATACTATATGCGTTCATAGTTCAGTCATATTAACAAGTGTTTTACAGTCATCACTACAGTCATTTGTAGGACATTTTCTTCCTCCTTTATTCACTATTGGATCCCCATTTCCCTCTAACCTCCCTACCCCCCAACCCCCTAATCACATTACTATCTATAACTTCACCCATCCTGCATGTCATATACTGGAAAACATAGAGGGTGGGGGAAGACCAACAACAAGAACAAAATAAATGAGAGGTGAGGAAAAGACAATCAAGGAAAAAGCATAAAATATTAAAAAGAAGAGCATATTAAAAAGGAGTCAAAAGAAAATAAAATGATCAGGTATCATATTTTAACCCAGTTACATCTACCATGATTGCATTTATAATATTCTCTGTTGATAACAAGGCTGTTCACCTCCCTCAACTATGGTCAGAGGGGATTCGTTAAAGACTTAATCTGTGCAGGGACCCCACAAAGGGGTTTTAGATTCCCACTGTCATCCATTGCCTTCTACAAATTGAGTGTTCACAATTTAAGCACTAAAACCACTCCCCCCTTCACATTTAGATTTTATTTCTTATCATCAGTGGATCACACAGGCTGGTATGCTTCTTCCATGTGGACTTATTTGAGACATCACTTAGATAGCAGCAGCTTGTGTCAAGACAAGCCTTTAGACCCCTAATTTAATAGCTGGGCACCATCACTTTCTTCACCACACTTGATGTAGCACTCTCATCTTCAGTGACCTCTCCATGAGGGTGAGCATACAGCAGGGCCGCGTCAAAAGAATCAACCATTCCTAAATTGGGACTAGAATCAAGTGCAAGTCCAAAATCCACTCACATAGCTATGGTTTATATATGTCTCTGATTCACTCTGGAAACCTCACTTTTATTCTATGACAGAAACCATTATCAATTATTCCCCCGGGGTGTATAAGGCAATTGTACTGTTAGTGTCATTAATTTATTCATCGATATAGAATTTAATTCACTACGGCAAAAAGGAAGCTATACAAGCATGGATCGACACTGAGCCACTTTCCACAGATTACTGATTTGTACAGATTAAACACTTAAATGATTACTGACTACATCGACAAGGTGATAGGGGGAAATTCCCATTAGCTATTTACATTGATAATGTGATAGAGCAAATTTTCCAATAACATTCATAGAGGAGCCAGAACGGGTTCATCCCATGTCTATCAGATTGATACATGTCATAGTAACGCAAGGAGGGCATTGAAATAGTAAGTGTAAGGTGGTGCTGGGCCTCTTTTCCCTGGGTAACCTTCAAGTCAGGGATCTACACCAAAGTCCAACAACTACCACTCCCTTAGCCTTGAAGGGACAGTCATCTATTTCTTCACAAACTTAAGTCCACGGGCCACAGGGGAGTTTAAAGTGAATCCTTATTCATTTAGTGGAGTTTTTACACTGAATCCTTCTGATGTGGCCTATGAAGGATGTTCTTTGAAAAAATAGAACCTAAAGTCAATTAGGGCTAGGTACAAACTAGGTCAAAATTATCTAAGTAAGGACATAGTACAAGTTATATTCTCCTCCTAGGTTCTCTATAAATATTGTTAAACACGTTTGTGCCCAAGAGGAAATTACTCCTTCCCATTTACCCACCAACAGACATTTAATGACTTGTGTGCAACATAGGTGCTACCCTACTCCCACCCCCTTATTAGAAGTTCCAGTAAGATTCCCTTACCATTCTTGTAGGAATGTCTCTTGAGTGGCATGACCTTGTCATGTTGAATGGCAGCAAATAAATGGCCCCCTTTGCCCCCTTCCTGAAGGAATGGCCCCAGCTGAGGTGAGGTCTCCTCTGTAGAAGTGTATTTTTTAATCATTTTATTGGGTCCTCTTACAGATCTTATAATCTGTGCATCAATTGTATCCAGCATATTTGTACATATGTCGGCATCATCATTGCCAAGACATTTTCTTTCTACTTGAACCCATGGTATAAGCTACTCTTTTGTTCCTCTTCCTCCCTGACCTCCCACCTTTGTGAATCCTTGATCAATTATATATTGCTCTTATTATTATCTTACTCTGTCCATCGTATCCCTTCATCCACATTGCTGTTATTTGACCCCTTAAAGGGGGGGGCTTATATATCCAATCTTGTAATGGGTTCTACTTTTATCTCCCTTCCCCCTCCCTGACCATAGTGGCTGTGGCGGTCATGTGCTTATGTTTATTTTATGATTGAAATGTAGGGGTGGAGTCTAGCCTGTTAATCTGAAGATAGCCATTGAGCAGCCAATGAGGCCTCTATGTGGCCATGGTTTTCTCCTGAGACTTCTGGGAAATCTCGCGATATTTCCCTTGTGAAGATGAGAAGCTATCTTCCCCAGTTGTTAAGAGTTAGTCTCAGAGACGATGAATCATGGACAAGACAAGATGGCAGCGTCCGAGAAACTGGAAGAGCTGGCGGAGAGACCATATGGCTTTGCCCTGATGGAGGCAGACCTCTGAAGCTGGAGTGGCATGCTGTTGATGGACCCTGAGCCCTGGAAGCAAGGAGCCATGGGGAGACCCCTGCCAGCACCGGGATTCTGCACCCACTGACTTGTGACTTCATGAGTCGGAAGGAGACTTTATAGACTGATTTTGGGGTTAATATCGGACTTATGACTGTGAACTGAACTGGGCTCAATGTCCTATTCCTCTTATATATAAACCTTTTCCTTATACCTATATGCGTGTCTATGAAATTTGTTCCTTTAGCCTACCTGGACTAACACAGTGGCTGTACATACCTACAGGTCCACCAGCAGTGGATGAGAGTTTCTGTCACCCCAAAGTCCTGCCAACACTTTTTTAAATTGGGCTAACTTCGAAGGTGTTAGGTGGTATCTCATTGTGTTTTAATTTTCATTTCCCTATGGCTAATGATTAGAAACATTTTTCTCATATGTTTATTAGCCATTCTGATTTCTGTCCTTGTGAATGTTCTGCTCAGGTCCTTAGCCCACCTCCTCAGTGGGCAATTAGTTGTTTTTTTTTTCTTTTTGGAAGGTAGCAGAGTTTTGTAGATTTTACTAATATGGCCTTTGTCTGATGTGCCATTGCTAAAGATATTTTCCCAGTCTGTGGGTTCTCTTATTACTCTCTTGATGAATTCTTTCAATGTACACAGGTGTTTTATCTTCAGTATATTCCACTTGTCAATTTGTGCCTCCTTTGTGTTTGTGTCCTTTCCTATTTCTGATAGTCAATGTATTCCTTGTGCCAAAATTCTCAGATTTGTCCCAATTTCCTCACTGAGTGCTCTAATAATTTGGGGTTTTACCTCAAGATCTGTGACCCACCTTGAGTTTATCCTTGTGCATGGAGTGAGATAAGGGTCTTGCTTTATTTTACTGCAGGTAAACATCCATTTTTTCCAGCTCCACTTGTTGAAGAGTACATCTGCTTCCCATTTGATATTTTTGGGCCCTTATCAAAAATATCAGTTGTCTGTATGCTGATGTTTTCACTACTGGGTTTTCAGTTCTTTTCCATTGGTCTGAGTATCTATCATTGTATCAAGACCACAAAGTTTTGACCACTGTGGGTGTATGATATGTGCTAAAGTTGGGTAAAACAAGCCCTTCCACTGTGCCCTGCTTCTTGAGGAGTTCTCTGCTAGTTCTGGGCTTCTTCCCTCTCCATATGAAGTTGGTAATCATTTTTTTCTGATTCTTTGAAAAAGATGGGGCTTATTGTATCAGAATTGCTTTAAACTTATATAGCACCTTGGGTAGAACTGAAATCTTTACTATATTGCATCTTCCAAACCATTAGCATAGGATTTTATTCCATTTGTTGAGATTATGCTTGTAATAGTATTGAGGCTTCTTGTAATAGTATTCTGCATCTTTCCTGATATAGATATTTTGTTTGTTTAGTCAGGTATATAACTAGATATTTCAATTTGTGCGTGGCTATTGTATAGTACCTTTTTTTATCTCCTCTTCTGTGGTCTTATCCAATGTGTATAGCAGTCTGATAGGCATGTTTGTTGATATTATATACTGCCACTCTGCCATACTCCATTGCTGCTTCCAGTACTCCCCTTGTGAAATTTTGGCATTTCCCATATGCAAAATCATACCATCTGCAAATAATAATAGTTTCACTTCTTCCTTCCCCAGGCAAATAACTTTGATGTCTATTCTTTGCCTTATGCTATTAACTAAAATCTCCAATACGATATTAAATAAGAGTGGGGACAAGGGACATTCTTGTCTGGTCCTCTTTTTCAGTGGGATTGTGTTCATCTTTCTTCTATTGACTACCACCTTGGCTGTTGTTATATAGCTTGTATTGTCTTGAGGAATTTTCCTTCCATTTCTATGTTTTCGAGTATTTTAAACAGGAATTGGTATTGAATGTTGTCAAATGTTTTTTCCACATCTATCAATATTACCAGGTGGTTCTAATAGTTTTCTCATGTCATTGTAGCAAGTGATACTAATGGTCTTTCATATGTTGAACCATCCCCATATCCCTGGTATGAACCCCAATTGGTCATGGTGCATTATTTGTTTTATATACTTTTGTATTCTATTAGACAGCATTTTGTTAAGGATTTTTGCATCAATGTTCATTAGGGATATTGGGAACAATTCTTGTGGGATACTTGTCTGGTTTCAGTATCAGTGTTATATAACTTCATAGAAAGAGTTCAGGAGTTTGTTGTCTTCTTCTATGTTTTGGAAGACGTTGTGTAGGATTAGTGTGAGTTCTTCCCTGAATGGTTGGTAGAATTGAATTCTCTTGTGAAACAATCTGGGCCAGGGGAATTTTTTTTTGTTGGTAATTCCAAGATAACCTTGTCTATTTCTTCTATTGTTAGGTCTGTTGAGATTCTTCTTAACATCCACCTTGGATAATCTAGGAAGGGACTGTATTTCCAAGAATGTTTCCATGCCGTCCAAGTTGTTGAATTCATTGGAGCACAGTCCTATGTAGTACTCTGTAATTATCTTGTTGATTTCATTAGAGTCTGTTTTAATGACCCCGCTTTCATCCTTCATTCTTATTATTGAAATGTGTTCCCTCCTTTTTTTGGTTATATTTGCCAGCGGTATGTCAACTCTGTTTATCTTTTCAAAGAACCAATGTGTAACAGCAATAATTTTTTCATAGTTTTCTCATTTTCCCTCTCATGAATCCCTGCCCTGATTTTATTATTTCTTTTATTTTGCTATTAGTAGGATGGTCCTGCTGACTCTGCTCTAGTTGCTGCAAATTTTGTGCCAGCATATCAATCATGAGACCTCTGTTCCTTTTTCAGGTGTGCATTTATTGCTATGAAACTTCCTCTGATAACTGCCTTTACAATTTGATTCATCGTGTTTTCATTTTCATTGACTTGTAGAAACTTTCTAAGTTCATCTGTGATCTGGGTTAGTATGCACTCCTTTTGCAATAGAGAGCTATTCTTCCTCCAATTATTTGCTTTTGTTTTCTTCATCTTCCTTTGGTTGATTTCAAACCTTATGGCAATTGGTCAGAGAGAGAGGTCTCTGTGAAACTTAAATGTATGTAGATGCACCTTATGCCCCAGCATGTGGTCTATCTTTGAATATGTGTCATGTGAGCTTAAAAAGAATGTGATTTTTTTTTGTATTTGGATGAAGAGCTCTGTAGATGTCTGTCAAGTCAAAATGTCAATAATTATAGTGTTTAGATCTCTAGTCTCCTTGTTGAGTTTCTTTCCCTGTGATCTGTCTTTCTCAGAGAGCTGTGTATTGAAGTCACCTGCTATAATTTTTGAGGTTGTGATTTCTTTTTTAAACTTTTGGTGTGTTTGGGTGACCTATTCAGTGGGTCTCTCATTCTGGGAATATATGTTTAAAATGCTTATTGGCTCATTTTCTGCCATTCCCTTGAGCATTATATAGTGTCCCTCCTTATATCTTTTTATGATTTGCACTTTGAGGTCAATTTTATCAGAGATTAGGATTGCTACCCTCTGCTTCTTTTTGAATTGCTTTTTGCTTGGTATGCCTTTCTCCAACCTTGATTCTCAGCTGATTTTTGTCTGTAGTATTGAGATGTGTCTCCTGTAGGCAGCAGTTTGATGGGTTGTGCTTTCTAAGCCAGTGTGCTAGCCTCGGTTTTTTTAATGCCCACATTCAATCTATTGATATTCAGGGTTCTGATCTCTATCTGTGGATTCTGTGATGTCATCTTCTACATTTTGTGTTGGGTGTTTCCCTCTGTCCCTTTCTTTTCAGTGTGTTGTGCATGTGTGTGTGAGGATTGATCATTCTTGATTTCTTTCCACCCTTAAGCCAATCCTATCTTTAGAGCTGTTTTCTCCTTGTTGACCTATGTGGTGTTCTCTTATTTATGCTTGGTGAGTGCTATTCTTCTGCCCATACTGGGTCAGCAAGAATCTTTTTAGGGCTGGATTTCTTCTAGCGTATTCCTTGAGATGTTCCTTGTCTGGGAAGACTCTTCTCCGAATATCTTGATAGATAAGTTGGCTGGGTAGCATACTCTTTTTTTAAAGTCATTTAATTGGGGGTTCTTACAGCTTTTATAACATTTCATAAATCAATTGTAGCAAGCATGTCTGTACATATGTTGCCATCATTTCCAAAACATTTTTACTTGAGCCCTCACTATAAGGCTTTTTTTTAAATCATTTTATTGGGGGCTCATACAACTCCTATCACAATTAATACATACATCTATTGTATGCAGACCACATTTGCACATTTGTTGCCATCATAATTATTGAATCATATTTCTACCTAGGCCCCTGGTACCACATCCCCAAATTCCCCCTCCTTTCCCACTCCCCCTCTCTCAAGAACCTTTGATAATTTACAAATTGTTATTATTTTTCATATCATACACTATGCAATGTGTTCCTTCACTCACTTCCCTATTGTCCATACCCCAGAAAGGAGGCTATATGTAGATCTCTGAAATTGGTTCCCCCTTTCTATTCCACTATCCCAACACCCTCCCAGTATCACCACTAGTCCTGAGGGATCATCTCTCCTAAATTCCCCATGTTTGCAACTCCAGCATACATCCCCTGGTCTAACTGGATTTGTCAGGTAGAATTGGGATCATGATAGTGGGTGAGAGCAAATATTTGAGAATGAGAGAAAAGTTGCATATTTCATTGCTACTACACTGTACCTTGACTGGCTCATCTCTTCCTTGCAACCCCTCTGTAAGAGGATGTCGCTTCAACTATTGATGGATTTTGAGTCTCCAATCTGAACTCCCCCTCATTTATAATGATGTAATTTTTAGTTCTTTGATGCCTGATACCGGATCCCTTGGACACCTTGTGGTCACGCAAGCTGGTGTGCTTCTTCCATGTGGGCTTTGTTGCTTCTCAGCTGAATGGCCACTTGTTTACTCCATATGCCTTTATGACCCCAGATGCTACATCTTTTGGTAGCCAGGCACCAACAGCTTTCTTCACCACATTTGCTTAGGCACACATTTGTCATCAGCGATCACATCAGGAAAGTGAGCATGCCATGTTATGATTTTTAGTTCTTAAAGCCTGATAACTGATCCCCATGACACCTCGTGGTCACAAGTTGGTGTTCTTCTTCCATGTGAGCTTTGATGCTTCTGAGCTAGATGGCTGCTTGTTTACCTTCAAGCCTTTAAGACCCCAGATGTTACATCTTTTGATAGCCAGGCACCATCAGCTTTCTTCACCACCTTTGCTCGTGCACACATTTGTCTTCAGTGATCGTGTTGAGAAAGTGAATATCGGGCAATGCCAATTTAATAGAACAAAGTGTTCTTGCATTGAGGAAGTATCTGAGTGGAGGTCCAATGCCCATATGCTGTCTTAATATTAACCCTAAAAGTATATGCACAGAGATCTATTTCCTCATCGTCATATATAAATATATGCACCTCTGTACATGCTTGTATTTAGACTTCTATAAATGTCTTTTAACCCCAGTTCTTTCCTCTATTTCCTTTTACTTTCTTCTTGTCCCACTATCATGCTCAGTCTCCACTGGGGTTTCAGTACCTTTCTCTGTTGCACTACTCTTGCTCAATCCCTATCAGGTCACTCACACCCACCTTGTCACTGATTTTGAATGACTTGTTCCCTTATCCCTGGGTTGGCCAACACCACCTCCTTTCCCCCTCCTCTCCATCTCCCATGTTCCCCCTGGAACTATCAGTCCCAATATTTTCTCCTCCAGACTATTCATCCAGCCAATATTATCTAGATAGACCTGCAGAGATAACAATGTTTGTTAGAAAAAAAAAAAACAGTCATCCTGAGAAAGAATTCACACCAAAGCCTGGTTTGTGATCCAAGTGAGTTTTATGAAAGGTAAAAGAAGCTTCAGGTTGACAAAGGCACCTCAGGGCACTTCACACCCACATGCAGAGTTCTGAAGCCATAGGAGATCACAGGATCTCTAAGGAGCAGCTTGAAAAGCATAAGAAGTGGGTAGAGTTTTCTTGGGGTTGTGTTATTTTTCTTCCATTTTTGGAATATATTACTCCACTCTCTCCTCTTCTTCATAGTGTCTGCTGATAGGTCTGAGTATATTTTTATTTGGGAACCTTTACATGTCATTGCTTGTTTTACATTACCTGCTCTCATGATTTTCTCCTTTTCCTCAAAGTTGACTAGTTTAACAATTATGTGCCTTGGTGACTTCTTGAGATTCAGTCTAGCTGGTGTTCTTACAGCCTCTTGAATGGTTGCTTTGTTTTCATTCATTAAGCTGGGAATGTTTCCTCCAAGAATTCTCTGACTATGATTCCAGATAGCTTATTTGTGTGTCTTCAACCAGCAATTCAATTATTCTGATTTTGTTCTTTTTCATAGCATCGGACATAGCTCTTAGGTTCTTTTCAGCTTCTCTGATGATCTTATTAGATTTTTGTTCATGTTTGTTAAAGTCTGTTTGGCTATCCTGTAGATCACTGGTGCAGGTTTCTGTTTCCTTCAGTCAATTTGTGAAGCCCATGTGGCTGCTTTTGGTTTTTGTTATCTCATCCCTAAGATCTTGTATTTCCTGTTGGTGTATGGACTTTATCTCCTCTATCATTTCATCCTTTTTCTACATTATTTCCCTCAACCTGTATAACTCCAGCATTCTGATAATTTCTTTCTGTGGAAGATCAATGTCTGCTTCTTCTATGCAGGTCGTTAGGTTCAGGACAACTCCTGCCATTGCCTTTTGTTTCTCCTGTTTTTCTGTTGAGGTCATTGGAGCAGATTGCTGCTTGCATTCTGTAATTTTGGAGGTGTCATGTGCCATTTTCAAGGGCATCAAAGAGAACTGGCTCTCTCTGGAAGACTCATAGTAGTGCTGATTTGAACTGCCTGTGACTAATTTCACCATGGAATTGGCCTACCACTTTACCACCTGTGACTTCACTCTTTCCCTAGTCAACCAGTATTCTGTTATTTAAAGGCCAAGTTGGATGGTCCTCGCAGTGGACACTGGTTGAGTTATTTTGGACCCTCAAGGATGGTGCTATACTGCATGATCTCACAAGAAGTCATGATGGTGTGGCCCATAGCAACTTGGGGCACTGCAGAGGGCATGCAGGGATACCCACTGCAAGGGAAGTATCACAGAAGGCTGGTGAGTTGCCTGCTTTTGTGTGGTGCACTGTGAATAGTAGGCAGAATTGCCCTGGTCAGGTGGATCACTGTGGAGTTTGGGAAGTGGTTCCTGCAGCAGTGTGGAATGTTGGTGAGTGTTGACTGAGCTGTCTCAGACCATGTGAGGCATTAAGGCAGGTGGGAGGAAGTTCCCTCAGTCAGGTGGGACCACCGAGGACAGATAGGAACTCCCCCAGCTACACAGGAAGGAATTCCCTGGGAAAAAAGTTGGGCGGAATATCCTCTGTTGGAGGGTAGTGTTGAATTTTCCTCTCAGTAATGTTCCTGGGCTGATTTTTGTGGAGTTGTTCTGGTATGTGTTACTCAGTCTCCATTTTCCTGGAATTCCTCATCATATTTTTTTGTAAGCAGCATATTAAGGGATCCTTTTTTCTGATACATTGTTATTCTTTGTCTCTTTAATGGGATATTTAGTCCATTAACTTTCGGTGAGTCTATTGATATGTATGGGTTTGTTACCATCATTTTGATTTACTTTTGTGTGTGTCTTGTGTGAGTGTGTACATGAGTGGGTGATTAGTATCCTTATTCTCCCTATACTTATGCAGTTTTAGATATTGTCTTGAGTGTGTTGATTTTTGTAAGCAACTGTCTTTTGTGTTGGCCTCAAAGCCATGTCTGTTTGTTTGGAATGGTGGTTTTGTTTTTGCAAATTTCTTTAGTTTCTCTTTATCTGTGAATAATTTCCCCATCGTATGTGAATGGTAATTTTACTGGGTGTGATTCTTAGATCACTATCTTTATCCTTCAGGATTTTCTACCATTGTCTTCTTGCCTACCTGATTTCTCTGGGGGAGGGTGATCCGAGCTTATTCATATTGCTGCCCTGCTGTATGTCATTGCCTTTTTGTTTTGATTTCCCTCTTGCTGTTCTTAGATGTTTTTCATCTTCATTCATGCTTGACAGTTTGATTACAACATTTCATTGAGCTTGTCTTTTGAGGTGCTTCCTGATGGAGATTCTTCCAACTTCCCAGATAACTGTCTTTTCATCCTCTGAGCACAACTTTGACCACAATGGTAAACAAGCATAACAACAGTGATACAGAAATACCTCAACTCAATGAACCCCAACATAGGGCGCATAGACACATCCTGCATCATCAGTATGTGAACCCTCTGGTAACTGCACAGCCAGTGGCGGCACCGCACCGAAATTGATCATTGAAATTGATCATTGTCACAGCAAGTACCAAAACATATGTTCAAGAACATATTTTTAATATTACAATGAACTTGTATGTTATTAAGACTCCAAGTCCACTTCAGCTTTACTTTTTCTCTTTTTTAAGCCAATGTTTTGATCTGTGAGGTAAGTAATCTGGAGAGTTTCTTTTGTTGTCATTTTTCATAAAGCAATTCTTATTTTATGATTTTTTTAAAAAATTGACAGAATGTGTTAAGCGTAAAGTTTTTTAGTTTTGTCCATGTCTTGCGGTGTTTAAGAGCATCACCCTTGTTTTTTACTGATGCACAAAATTCCATACTATGAATGTACAAGAGCAAGCGCATTCTGAAATTCATCCTGTAGAAAGAATAATGGAGCTGAAATAGACAAATATTTCACTTACAAATATGTCAGTAGGTGAAAGATTCCGATATAAACCACACCCACAGGATAAAGGAAAAACTGTTTTGAAGTCAACCTCACCATGAAAGGACTTAACCTCAGCAGCTATCTCAGCGACCAGATTTCTAATACAAATTTTCAAATGCTAGTAAAGTCTGAGAAGCCATGGATTAGGTGCTAAACAAAGTAAATGCCCAAATTGAGGAATTGATGGTCTTACCAGAGGAAGGAGCAAGACACTGATGGCAACGGTGTTTATGTCTGCAGAGAACTGACAGAGAGGTGTGGCATGCAGCAAACACATTCTTTTTTACTATATACATCATTTTATTGGGAGTGCTTATAGCTCTTATAACAACCCATACATCAATTGTATTCAACATATTTGTACATATGTTGTCATCATCATTTCTAAAACATTTTCACCTCAAGTCCTTGGTATCAACTTCTCTTTTTTCTCTTGTTCTTCTACCTTCCCACCCTCATGAACCCTTGATAAATGATAAATTATTACCTTCATATCTTACATCATCTACTATCTCCCTTCATCCACATTTCTGTGGTTCATCCCTGTGGCAAGTACCTAATCTGGTGTCAATTTGATGATTGGGTATATAGAAGTGAAGTCTGGCCTGTCAATCTGCCAATGAGACCTCTGTATGGGTATGGTCTTCTTCACTGGGAGTTCTGGAAAATCTGGTTCTCCCTTCTTGGAAGCAGGAAACACCCACACACTTCCTGGGAGACACTGCAGATGACAAGACACATGGCAGCATGCTGATAGACCCTGAACCCTCAATACTGGAGGAGCCATGGGGAGACCCCTGCCAGCGCTGAGATGATTTTACTGCCACCAGATACACAAGATTCTGTGCCCACTGGTCTGATTGTCCTGGTGTCGTTGCATGTGCTTCATGAGTCTGAAGAGGACTGTGTAGATTGTTAGCAGCTATATGGGCTAATAAAAGACTTATGATCTTGGACTGAACTGGGATATTTTCTTGATGTACAGTTACTATTGTGTATAAAGCTCTTTCTTATACACATAAGAGTTTCTATGTATTTTTTTTCTCAAGTATATTTGGACTAACACAGTCCCCCTGGCAGTGGTGGTGGAGGGGAAGTTTATACATTTATCATGATGACCATTTCCCCTTTCTCCCACTTGTCTCTCTCACCTTTGCCCTACCTTCATAGTATCTGTGTTAGTCTGGGTAGACTAGAGAAACAAATCCAGAGGCTTTAATATTTATGTGAGAGAGCTTTATATCAAAGAGTAATAATATATTAAGAAAACACCCAGCCCAGTCCATAAGTCTGATATGTTCAATAAAAGTCTATACACTCGTGCAACACATGTACTGATGCCGACTGCAGGAAGATTACAGGCTAATAGTTACAAAGTCATGTGGATCCCATGATGATGGAAGTGTCCTAGCACTGGTGTGTCTCCACTTGGTGCAACAGTAGGAAAGTGTAACAGAGAGAGTGTGTATCCCGCCTCCAGGGAGGAATGCAAGGGTTCCCAGAATCCTCAGGAGAAGACCATGCCCACACAGAGACCTCTTTGGCTATGATCTGATTGACAGGCTAGATTCCACCCCTTCACAAGTTGACAGGAGATTCTGTAACTGACACAATATCATCACTCCCATTATTGTTCTGGAGCAAACACATCCTTATTGCAGAGAGGCACTTTACTTTTTTTATAATCTGGAGAGTATGAGACTTTTGATCAAAACCACAAAGTGCAGAGGGATGCTAAATAAAGTATCATTCCTAAATAGTGTTTGAAATTACCATCAAGTTTTGAGAGCATCAGTATTTATGGTGAAATGTTACAATTTGAGGGGGGGGGGCGTGAATCTTGAAAAGGTAGAGTTTGAAAGCTGTCTGTACCTGGGAACTCTCCCAGGCTTTAGAGTCACCCCAGAACAAAGCAAAGACACATGAGCCACAGAATCACTGCCCTGACTTCCCTGGAGCATCTGGGAACCTTCCTGAAAAGACAGAGATGATCAGACTTTAAAAACCATCTCCATTTGACTAAAAGATCTGGCTCTACTATAAACTACAATTAAAGAAAGCCACAGTGTTTTGATTTGGCATCTAAATGATATATTTGAAGTGAAAATAATCCCTTAATTAATATATGACTCAAACCAAACAAATCAGGTTTAAGGGTATTAAAGAGTACTGCATTGGGAAGATCAAGATTGTGTGGGGCAGAGATATTTTTTTCTTATCATTTTATTGGGGGCTCATGCAACTCTTATCACAATCCATCCATCCATCCATTGTGCCAAGGACATTTGTACATTTGTTGTTCTCATCATTCTCAAAACATTTGCTTTCTACTTATGTCCTTGGTATTAATTTCTCTTCACCCCCCTCCATACCTCCCGCTCTTGTGAACAGTGAGAGACAGTGTCTGGCATTGTATGGGTCTGTCCTTTGGGTGGTAGGAAGGGTTTGTGCTTGAGGCTATTGTTTGGGGGTAGGAGTGGCTGAGATAGCTAAGCAATATTAATTCCCGTAGATGGAGACTAACTGTAACTGGCTGTCTTAAAGGAATAGCCTTCCAGTCACTCAGGACAGAGGGGTCAGTGTTCACTTTTTTCAGATGATGATGGCCTCTGAGAGGGGGCTGTATTGGTCCTCTTCTTAGATGACCTGGTGGGGAACCAGAAGCAGGAAGCTTTTCCATTGGCAGGCTGTTGCTCTGGGTGACTTATGGTGGCCTGATTAGTGTGCTCAGCAGGAGATTGATCATGAGGCAGGCATTGATGAAGAGCCCAGTTTAGCCACAGTGGGCACAGTGGGCAGCAGTTGCTTGAACCTTTGTAGCTTAGGCCTTAGGCTTACTGGTGGGTGCACTCACTGCCAGCTGCAGCTAGACCCCTTGTCAGCCAAGCAGGCTCAGTTTGAGGGTGCATGTATGTCTGGGGGTGGCAGGGCGCCCGTTTAATCTAATATTACTACAGCCAGAGTGCGCAGCAGTTGCTTGAACTTTTTGAGCATAAGGATTTGGATTTGTGAGCATGTGGGCTCACTGCTAAGGGGCACTGTCCTTCCGGGAATAAACCAGTCTGAACTCTCACCAGCTGAGGATGTTCGAAACAAGGGTGCACGTAGGCTCTGTCAGCGCCTGCCCCGGGCCACCCACTGACCAAGGGATAAGGGAGGTGTGTAGGCTTCCAGGTGTGTGGAGGTCGTGCGCGGTAGGTGAGACGGGCAGTATGACGGAAGGGAAGGACTAGACTTCTCCCCCTTCTCTTTCTCCTTACCCTCTACCATTCCCACTGTCTGGATTTCAGGGAGGCTTGGATCACTCATCTATCGGGTTGATTGCCACACTTCTTGCGCCAGTCTCTCTCTTCCCTGGTGATTTTCTTCTGGTTCTTTATAGTGTCTCACTCGCCACGTGATCAGGCAGCCCTCTTGACCCAGAAGCCCTAAGGCTCTAAGTCTTTACCTGAACAGAAATCTTCCTCTTTCTCACTGAGGGCCCGTGATGAGTTGAAACTGCTGACCTTGACGTTAGCAGCACGACAGATTGCATTTCTCTTGTCTGGAATCGGATCTTCCTTCTCACATTTGAGGAACTTTCTATTTTTTGAGAGTCTGGCCTGCCCGCCTCCCGGTATTAAAGCTGCAAATGCTAAGTACTCACTTTCCTAGCTTCCTCTTCACCTGAAACTCACTGCCAAGGAGTCCATGGTGGCTCGTAGGGAGCCCCTGTGGATCTCCAAGACTGTCACTGTTGAAGAGAGTAGTAGACCCAGGCTTCCTCCCGCAGAGCTCCTGGTGGTTTCAAACTGCCGACCAATACGGATTGTAGACCATCGTGGGCCCATTATACCACCAAGGCACATGGACTAGACTCCTTCAATCTCATAGAAGTCCTCCAGACTAGTGACATGAAGAAAGAAAGACCTTGATATCTGTGATACTAACTATGGCAGTCAGAGCAGCAACTTCACCTACTTGCCAAAGTCAATGGTGGGGGCAGGGCAAAGGTCCAGAGTCTGTGAGGTTAAGGTATTGCAATGTCAGTGCCAATGGCAGAAATGACAGACCAGGTGTTGGATCTGTAAAAACTCTAGAGTATAGACCAATTCTGAGGTTTGAATTTGGATGGGGTTCCTCAATGAGAATTCTTGAAGCATGGTCGTTTGAACCCATCAACTTTCTGTGTCCCATCTGCTTTCTCTAAAATGTCTTTTTTTTCTATCTAAATTAGTCGTTTCCTTTCTGTTCATGCAACTAAACATCTTAACTGACACCAAGGGAAAGGAGATATACAAGTCGCAATTTAGTGGATGTGCAGGATGGGGGTGGTGTCTGTAGAAAGACCCTTAGTAGAGGGTGACATTTAAGCTCAGCCCTGCATACTAGCAGTTTCTAGGCAGAGCTAAAAAGTTGTGAGAAGGGTCTGCTACAAAAATGAACTTGACCTGCTTGAAAGATAGAAGGAAGGAGCATACCCAATAAGTGAACAGATTTATAGACTGGATAATGAGAAGCTGATAATTTATATGGTGGATAGGTAGATTGGATTTATTCTGACTAAACAGGAAACAACTGGGTTGATTAAACAGAGTAGTAAAATCTTATCATTTTGTCATTTTAAAGATCATTTGAGACTAAACACTGCATATAATGACCTAGAGGAAGGCTAAGAGGGAAAATAGATTTCAGTTAGGAGATTCTTGCAATAAGGCAAGGCCGGGGGAATGACAGCAGAGGATGGGGAGAAGAGAAGGACTCCAGACAGCAGATAGAATTAGCATGCACTGCTGATGGGTCAGATGTTGGAGTGATGGGAAAGAACTACCCAGGATGCTGCTTTCTGGGTGTTTGGCTTAAGAAACTGGACAGATTTGATCAACATTTACCGAGTCGACAAAATGGTGGGGGTAGTTTTGAGGTGAATGTAAGGGTAAGTTGTAATATCATTTTAAACATGTTCAGTTTGAATTCTGAAACAAGTTGCCAAATAAGCAACAGAGTATGGGACTGAGGCTTAAGAGGAAGAACAGATTGAGATTGTGAACATCAGCCAAGGATGTGGTTTAAAAAACAACCAAATTTTTTGTTGTTGATAATATATTCAGCCAATTCCGGCTCCCAAGAGCAAAGGCTGGGCCTCCTACTCCCACCACCTGAGGGCAGTGATGCCTATTAAAAAAAAAAAGATAATATATTCAGCAACACATATGTCAATTCAATGGTTTCTACATATACCGTTTAGTCAACCTTTGAACTGTGCAGCCATTCCTACCCTCCTTTTCTGAGTCATCCCCTTTCTAGTGCCATAAGCTCACTAGGCCCCAGGTTCCTAATTAATCTTCTGAGTGGCTGCCACTTACATCCTACATAAAACCCAAGGCATTGTCCTTAAGTTGATTGGGACTCATAACAACCATAGGTAGAGTTTCTGAAGCTGTAAATCTTCAGAGGGGGAGATAGCCTCATCTTTTCCCCACTGAGTGCCTGATGGTTTGAAACACTGTCCTTCCAGTTAGCATTCCAATGTTTAAATGGCATCACCACCAGGGCTCCCTTTGTAGATGCTATAAAGATAGTAACAGGAGCAGAATGCTCAAAGCAGACGGTGTTTGACTAGTAAAGCTGAACTATTGCCCAGTTTTAAAATACTTCAAGGAATAATTTTTGCTTTTGTTTGAAAATTATCTCAGGACAATGGTTTTTGGACTTTATCCAACCTTCACAAATCCAGAAGATCTAGAGTCCATAATTGTGTTATGAATTTACCCCTCCCTCTCTGCTCAGGATTTCCTATAGAATCTTTGATCACATTCATGATTCTGGAAACCAATCACCAGTTACATCTGGTCTCATGACAAGGAAGGCAGTTGTTTATGAAAGTAGTGGGAAAGACAAGGATAATGAAAAAACCTCAGGATTAAGTAAAATCATTTTGGGGGAGATTAAGGAGAAAGAGATCTACTACTAATCCCACAAGATTAGGGCCCGAGGAAAGAAGAAGTTAGTGGAATGAAAGGAAAACAAGGTGCTTGTGGTGTTACAAAAGTCAAGAAGAAAAATATTTCAAGAAAGACACGGTGGTCAATGCTGCATCACTATTGAGGGGTATGGACAGAAACCTTTCATTTTCTACTCTCCCTCCTTGTTAATTTGGAAAGCTAATCTGTGCTTCTCCATTCCATTAGAACTTTACCTTCTGATATTATAGTCTTTATTATTTTGTTAAAAGATTCAATGGCTATTCCACACCTCCTCGTGATGTACCCCTTTACTAATTTGAAACCACTTTGTGTCCCCTAGTTCTGCCCAAATGACTGATTCGTGCACTACAGACAGGTTTTGTATAAGTACAATTATGTGTTCTATAATACCCAATATTCTCAAAATTACCCATAGTTCATCATTATATACAAAGTCAAATACCGTAGGCAATAATTAAACATCTTTCCAGAATTCTCTACTTTCAACCAAGATCCATCTGATTTGTCTTGTATTACCTTCTCACCTAAATTTGGCTTTACTTTCTGACAGCTACTTGTTAATATAACTACTGAAACTATTTTATTTGTTTGTTTGTTTTAATAATTTTATTGGGGGCTCTTATAGCTACTACAACATTCAGTACATCATTTGTATCAAGCACATTTGCACACATGTTGCCACATATATTTCCAAACATTTTCCACTTGTGCCCTTGGTACAAGCTCCTCTTTAAAAAAAAAAAAAAAAAAAACTTCCCCTTCCCCTCCCCGACCTTTTTATTAATGAACCATTTTATTGGGGGCCCATACAACTCCCATCACAATCCCTAACAACATCAGTTGTATGCAGGCCACTTTTACACACCCATTGCCATCCTCACTCTCAAAACATTCTCCCTCCCTCCAGGCCCCCAGTATCAGCTCCCTATATTACCCTTCCTCCCCCCCTCCCCCTTGAACCCTTAGTAATTTACAGATTTTTTTTTCATCTTATACACTGTACAATGTGTCCCAACACTCACTTCCTGGTTGTCCATGTCCCAGAGAAGAGGCTACGTGTAGATCCCTGAAGTTGGTTCTCCCTTTCTATTCCTCCATCCCTCCACCCTCCTGGTATTACCACTCCTATTACTAGTCTTTATGGGTCATCTATCCTAAGTTTCCCATGTTTCCAACTTCACTGTACATTTCCTGGTCTAGCTGGATTTATGTGGTAGAATTGGGGTCATGACAGTGGGTGGGAGGCAGCATGGGAACTAGAGGAAGGTTGCATATTTCATAGTTCGTACCCTGTATCTTAACTGCCTCATCTCCTCCTTGTAAGCCCTCTGCAAAAGGATGTCACCTCACCTATTGATGGGCTTTGGGTCCCCAATCTGTACTCCCCCTCATTAATAATATAATTTTAGCATATCATTGATGCCTGACACCGGATCCCTTCACCACCTCATGATCACACAGGCTGGAGTGCTTCTTCCGTGTGGGCTTTATTGCTTCTAAGCTGAGTGGCCGCTTGTTTACTCAAGCCTTTAAGACCCCAGAGGTTATATCTTTTGGTAGCCGGGCACCATCAGCTTTCTTCACCACATTTGCTAATGCACACATTTGTCCTCAGGGATCGTATCAGGAAAGTGAGCGTGCAATGTTATGCTTTTTCATTCTTGAAGCCTGATATCTCATCCTTTGACACCTCATGATTCCACAAGCTAGTGTGCTTCTTCCATGTGGGCTTTGTTTTTTCTGAGCTAGATGACTGCTTGTTTACTTTCAAGCCTTTCAGTCCCCAGACGCTCCATCTTTTGATAGCCGGGCACCATCAGCTTTCTTTGCCACCTCTGCTTATGTACATATTTTTCTTCAGTGATCAGGTCAGAAAGGTGAGCATCTTGGAGTGCTAATTTAATAGAACAAAGTGTTCTTGAACCGAGGAGATACTTGAGTGGAGGTCCAATGTCCATCTGTTGTCCTGCTACTAACCTTATAAGTATACACATTAATCTCTTTCCCCATCCTCACTTATAAATATATGCCCCTATGTCCATACCTGTATTTGAACCTCTATAAATGTTCATTATCCCCCAGTTCCTTCCTCTATTTCCTTTTGCTTCCCTCTTGTCCCACCATCATGCTCACTCTCCCTTTGGGTTTCAGTATTTTTTTTCATTGTTACATTAGTCTTAATCGATCCCCACTGGCCTTCTCTCACTCACCTTGTCCCTGTATTTGTATCAATTGCTATTCCCTTTTTCCTGGGCTGGTCGACATCACCACCTTTCCCCCTCCTCCCCTTGTTCAATGTCTCCTACCCTGAAACCATCAGTCCTGTCATTTTCGCCTCCAACCTCTTTGTCCAGTCTATCTTGTCTAGATAGACCTGTAGAGGTAGCAATATGTACAAGAAAGGTCTCCTAAAATGGAGCAACTTAAGCAAATAAAACAATGATAACAATAGCAAGAAACACCTTCAATGTACTATACAATATGTAACAAAATAATAAAAATAATAGCAATATAAAAACCTGTATAAAGTTCAAGGTCTGTAGTTGACCTCCCAGAGTGACCCCTAGTTCAGTCAGATGGGGTGCCAATACCCTGGCCCCAAAGTATATCCTTGACACTCCATCTGTGACTCTATGCTCTGCTGCACATTCTTAGTGCTTTGCATTGGTGTGGTTGTGTACGACAGGGTATAATCTTGACCCCGCTTCTTCTTCCTGGCCCCGAAAGGCCTTGGGTCTGCGAGGGTAGCCCTATTTCATAATGGGGCCGGCCGTGCAGTCCTCTTTTTGCATTAGCTGTTCTGAGTGGGATTATTGTCCTGAAGGCTCGGTGGGCCAGGATGCACGTCATTCTCTTTTCCTCCCCTTTCATTTGTTCTCATGTGCTCTGGTCAGGCTTATCTCAATCCCCAAGCATCAGCTTCATTGCTAGCCTCCAGGGCAACGTCCTCTGGTAGAGAGGTGGCTGCCCCTATAGTTGGGGTTGGGGTTGTGTTCCCAGGTCCCTCCACTGGTTCTCCACACCATGCTGTCGTGCTGTATTCACATGCTAGGTCTCTGAGTTTAAGTTTGGTCCCTCTTTCCCTGTGGAGATATAAACACTACGCTCCCCTTTGATGGTTTAGTGCCCCCTTTCCTTTGTACACATCGCCATCTGCCTCCCCTCTCCCCTTGATGGCTACCATATGTAGCCTTAGATTTGATCTGGCCCTTGCCATATTACCTGGGCCTTCTCCCAGGATTTTCTCTATAGAGTAGTTTTTCCCGATGCTCCTTTCCAATTTTAAAATTATTAATATGCTTACCTCAGCAGATTCATATTGTACATGTCCTTTTGCACTTGGCTAACTTCACTTAGCATAATTTCTTCCAGTCCTTCCCATGCGGTGACATGCTTCATGCATTCATCAC
>PVJH01016340.1:0-50766 GCA_004026705.1 Nesogale talazaci
ATATGTGAATCATATGCCTATAGAATGGCTGGGGGGGACATAATAACATTTGTAATTATTTAGTAAATGGATGAAAATAGATACTCAAGTTATGTGTTTATGCTTTCTCTTTAATGAAAAATGACTTGTGAGATAGCTTAATGATGCATTCTATAAGATGCAACATTTCTTTTTTTTTCCTCAAGTGAATAAGTCAATGTACTACTTACTGAATGCTACTAGATCACCATAAGTCAGGGCTCTAAATGTTCATTGATTTTATTTCAAATTTTCTGGTCTTTATTTAAAATACACAATAAAACATGAAAGTGAAAAGATAAAATCAGAATTACCTTCAGAAATGGCATTAAAGTTACTGAATATATTAGCAACTTTATTGAGATTAAAGTTTATATAACACATTTTACTCATTCAAAGTGTGGAATTCGATGTTTTTTAATAATGGTTTATTTTGCTTTGAGTGAAAGTGTACACAACAAATTATGTTCCTATTGAACATAACTAGACAGATTTTCAGTGATATTAATAATATTTTCCACAATGTCTCAGTATTTTAATTAACTGCATTGCCAGTGAGATTGTATATATTTGATGGCAGTGGGTTTCACTGTTTAACATATGCCTGCATATATCTATATATTACAATGCATATAGAATGCATATTACAGATATTTCTTAAACTAAGAGTTGCTCTCAAGATGATTCAGACTTGGAACGAATCTATATCAAACAGTAGAACTGACCCACAGAGTTGGTTTTTAAGACTGTAATCTTTATGGACACACACTGAACCATAAAGTTTAAAGTTAGCAGCTGTGAATTTTAATCACTCCGCTAACAGGGTCCACTTATATACATGCATACACATATAGATAGATTTATATACACTTGAGAAGGCGTGATTACATGTAGGCTGCTTATCTAAAAATCAGTAATTCAAAACAATAAGCCATTCAGCTTGAGATCTATGAGGCTTTTTAATTTCATAAAGAGTTGGAGTCTCAGAAACCCAAGAGACAGTTCTGCTTTGTCCTATTGAGTTGCTCTGAGGCAGAATAGGCTCAGTGGCAGTGAGTTTGATGCTTTTTTCTATACACATTTATGTGCATCTAAGTGCATAAGATACAGGCATATATGCAACCATATGTACACATTCTAGGGGGCTTCAAAAGATTGTACAACTATGATATCATATCTTAAATCCATTTTTCCACAAGCATTTTGAAGTCTCTTTCTAACTCATAGATTAAAGCAACAAAAGCCTCATGCCGATGAGTGAATGCTGACTCACAGTGACGGGAGCGCTGGCCCTGCGATTTTCTGAGACTGTCGCTCTTCAATGTGTGCAAAGCCCCATCTTCCTTCTGAAGAAGGGTTAGTCCTTTCAAACTTCAGTTAGTTGTTGATGATGTAATCACTACACCACCAGAACACATACCTGCACTCATGCACACACATGCAACACACATACAAGCCGGCTCCCATGCACATACTTACACACATATTTAGTTCTCATTGTTGTTGCCAAATTATATTTAAAAGGACTTCAGAGAGATCACGGAAAAGTGGAATTTAAGAGCAAAGGAATTGTTCCATAAAAATGTCCCCAAATTTTCAACCAAATTCCCCTCATACACATTAACATTAAAAACATCGTTTTGTGTGTGCATTCTTAGTAATTAATTTGCCCGTGCCAAGCTGTGCGCCTTTTACCTCCCATTCGCTATTACTTTTCACATCCTCAAAGACAACAAGGATCCACTATCTAAAGAACCATAACCCCTGCTGTCTGCCATCACCTCCTCCAGCACCCAGCAAAGATAATGGCTTCTTAGACATCTATATTTTGGCTTCGCATAAAAAGTGATTTTGTACAATATTTGTCCTTTGGTCAACAGCTTATTTCACTCAACATTGTGTCTTCTCAATTCATCCACTTTGTAAGGTGCATATGAGAGCATTAAAAATGAGAGAGTTGGTGCATTTTACTACAATGCAACCTGAATGCAGTCCCTTAACTTAATTGTAAGGTCTTGATGTGAATCTAGAATCCATGTTGTACTTTAAATGCTGTTTTGTTTTGTTTTGTTCTATTTGTAGTTCTTCTAGCCCTGGTGCTAACCGTATGTCCTAAATAAGTTGTCCCTGGTCTCTGTGGTCTCATGGAAGACAGCAAAATCTACTTTTACAGGATCTTTCCACTAAGATCAAACAAATGCAAGACGTGTCTGTCTCCATTATTCTTGATAATGGAACCCTGGAAACAGACATGATTGAGGAAGTGCTTTTATTAGTAGATGACCAGCAAAACCTGTTGTACCACTATGCTGTGGGCATCCTGCAATAAACTGAAGGGCATGTTTTGTTTATCAGTTATTTAACCCCGTGTATGTGTCTGCACTCACCTTTACTATGCCCCCATTTTTTCCATATCTAAAGTTTTCCTTTAAGCCAGTGCTAATTGTGTGATTTCTAGATATTTTTCTGGCTAGACAAAACGGTATTTCTCTGAATTTGGAAGTCTTACCAATCCAGACGATTTTGTATACCCCAATCACCACTGTGGCTTTTAATTTAAGCAGTCTCTGTGGTGCTGCTCTATAACAGGTGTATCAAGGACTCGTGATCATTCCTTATAATTTCATAGCATTCAATTGCATGTATACATCACATTTCCTTGATCCAGCCATCCATTTTTTAATTATGAATGGGGAGGTACTTGGTTGCTTCCATCTTGTTGCTGTTGTGAATAGTGGGTAAGTATCTCAAGGAACATAGGTGTGCATATATCTGTTCCTACTACACCTATTAGTTCTGTGGGAAAATTTTCTTAAGAATAGGGTTGCTGAACCAAAGCCACTTCTGTATCTAGTTCTTGGGGGAAGAGCAGTGCTGTTTTCCATCATTGCTATTCCATCTGAAAGGCCCACCAGCAATGGGTAATGTTGCCTGGTCTCCTAACATCTTTACCAGTGTGTTTTTTGGTTTTTTTTGGTTTTGTTTTGTTTGAACAAGTGGCAGCTTAGCAGTGAAGAGATAATTTATCATTGTTGTTTTGATGAGCTAATTATTATGGGAATTGTTTCATGCACTTGTTGGCATTTTAATGTGATTATTTTTCTCTTTTTCTTTCTTTATTTGAGAGATTAGAACATTATCAGATATACAATCCCTCAAAATACATACTTTTCAGGTCTATAGCTTGTTTGCTAATATGTAATAAAGTCTTTTAATAATCAGATCTATTTTATCATGTCCCAGTTATCTGTCTTCTGCTGCTCTTATATTTCTAGTCCTTTGTGATAATCTATATTAAAAACTAAAGGAGAGGGGGAGGGGTACTGATAGCAAGGAGTTCAAGAAGAAAGAAAAGGTTTTGACACCTATTGTAATAGTAATTGTACAATGCTGTTTTATGAGACTGAATTAAGGTATAACCTTATGTCTGGATTAGCTCCTAATAAAATGGTTTGAAAAAACTAGAGGGGAGGAATCTTTGTTTTCTTTCAAAAACTTTATGATTTTAGCTTTAACATTTAGATCCTGTTCTCTGTTCAGTTACATTTTGTGTATGATGAAAACTTTTGGTTCTGCTTCATTTTTTCTTTGTGTGGTTATATAATTTTACCAACAACATTTGTTGAAGAGACAGTTCCTTCTTCATGGAATGAATTTTGATCTTTTCTAAAATGTCATTTGTTCATACTTAAATAGATTTATTTCTGGGTTCTCAATTCCAACAAACCATCTCTGTTCTGATATTCACTCTATTTGTTTCAGAAACGATTTGGCTACTTTTATTCTTAAAGGTTTAATTGCTATAATTTCTCTGCAAACTCTGATTTTGCTACATTCCAGAGGTTTTTCTATGCTGTGTCTTTGTTTTCACTTGATTCTATGCCTTTAAAATGTTTTCACATTTGATTTCTTCTATGACCCACTTGTTATCTAGTTTTCAAATATATGTCCTTGTAGTCTTTAATATTAATATCTAGCTTCATACCTTTATGGTCATAGAAGATGCCTTCTTTGATGTAAAACTTTTAAATTTATTGAAGTTTGTTTTGAAACTTAACATATGAATTATCTAAATCATATTTCATGTGTGTTACAGAAGAATATGCATTGTACTGCTGGCAGGTAGGTGTTCTACATATGTCCATTAAATATATATATATACACATATGTCTGTTGATTAATCATCTTCTGGGTTATAATTGATTTCTTCTTGTTGTTCTGCCTATTACCAGAAGCAGTGTACTGAAATCCCCAACATTATTTTAGATCTGTTCATTTCTCTCTTTAACTCTATTATATTTGTCAGATATGTTGTTATTTTTTGTCTTTTCCAATTATTAATGCTTTGATTTTGAATTTTTGATTTTTTTTATTTTTAGCCTATGTTTTCTTTGTACCTAATATGTCTCTGGCAATCTACATATTGAAATGTGGGTTGTTTTTTGTTTGGGGATTTCAAAACTTTCTCTGCCACCATCTGTCTCTTGATTGTTACATTTAAAGTTGATAAAGAGTATAATTACCCATAGAGAATACGGTATCATAGCCATGTAGTTATATGTTGTGTGTATGTAGGTAAAATTAATGATTTTTAATGACTTCTGTTTTCCTTTCTGTGCCCAGTTCTTTTTTTTAAACCTCGTTTTTCTTTATTTACTGGCACATAATTCACATATCACACAATCCCATAGTTCAATCATGTCAAAAAGAGTTGTACAATCATAACCACAATCAGCTATACAACATTTTCTTTGTTCTTGTACTCATTATAATTATTGGCTTCCCGTTTCTATCCTAACTACCCTGGTTTGTTTAATGGTGTTTCAATAGAGAACTGAGAGAAGTGGAAAATTTATTACTTTAGATTTATCTACAATCAATTTGATCCAAAGGCAGAGAACAATTCTATTTCAGTACTAAGGAATCATCATTCATTACCAATTATGCAGCTTGCTCTACCATGTCCCCTCACTGTAAAGAATACCACAATATTATAATAGTTTTATTTGAATTTTTATTTATTTTTATAAATCATATTATTGAGGGCTCATACAACTCCCATCACAATCAATACATATGTCAATTTTATACTTACCACATTTACACACTTGCTGTCATCATCACTCTCGAAACATCTTCCCTCCACATAGGCCCCCAGTACCAGCTCCCCATATTTCCTCTCCCTCCACACTCCCCCCTCATTAACACTTAATAATTTACAAATCGCTATTTTTCATATCACATACTGTCTGATGTGTCCCTTTACCCACTTACCTATTGTCTGTACTCCAGAAAGGAGGTTATATGTAGATCTCTGTAATTGGTACCCTCTTTTTACTCCACCATCCTTCCAGTCTCCTGGTATCGTTCCACATTCCCACCACTGGTCCTGAAGAAATCATATATCCTGAATTCCCCATGTTTCTAGCTCCATGTACATTCCCTGGTCTGGCTGGATTTGTGAGGTAGAATTGGGATCATAATAGTGGGTGGGAGGAAGCATTTGAAAACCAAAGGAAAGTTGCATTATTTCATTGTTACTACACTGTACCTTGACTGGCTCGTCTCCTCCCTGAAACCCTTCTGTAAGGAAATGTCGCTTCACCTATTGATGGACTTGTGACTCCCAATTGGTAGCCCACCTAATTTATAATGATATAATTTTTAGTTCTCTTATACCTGACACCAGATCCCTTCAACACCTTGTGGTCACACAAGCTGGCGTGCTTCTTTCATGTGAGCTTTGTAGCTCTGAGCTAGAGGGCCCCTTGTTTACTTTCAAGCCTTTAAGACCCCAGACGTTATATCTTTTGATAGGAACCATCAACTTTCTTCACCACATTTGCTTATGCACACATTTGTCATCAGCAATCATATCAGGAAAGTGAGCACACAATGTTATGATTTTTTAGTTCTTGAAACATGATAACTGATCCCTTTGACTTGACACATCATGGTCCCACAAGCTGGTGTGTACCTTCCATGAGGGCTTTGTTGCTTCTCAGCTAGATGGCCGCTTGTTTAACTTCAAGCCTTTAAGACCTCAGATGCTGCATCTTTTGATAGCCGGGCACCATCCGCTTTCTTCACCACACTTGCTTATGCGCACATTTGTCTTCGGTGATCGTGTTAGGAAGGTGAGCATCATAGAATGCCAATTTAATAGAATAAACTGTTCTTGTGCTGAGGACGTACTTGAGTGGAGGTCCAATGCCCATCTGCTGTCCTAATGCTAACTCTATAAGTAAATTCAAGTTGATCTATTTCTCCATCGTCCTACATAAATATATTCATCCATGTAGATGCCTGTATTTAGACCTCTATAAATCCCCTTTCCCCGCCAGTTCTTTCCTCTATTTACTTTTACTTTCTTCTTGTCCCACTATCATGATCAGTCTCCATTGGGGTTTCAGTATTTTCTGTCTGTTACATTACTCTTGATGACTCCCTATCAGGTCTCTCACACCCACCTTGTCACTGATTTTGAATCACTTGTTGTTCCCTTATCCCTGGACCAGTCAACAACACTTCCCCTCCCCCTCTTCTCCATCTCCCATGTCCCACCATCCCTGAACCATGAGTCCCGTCTCTTTTGACTCCAGAATGTTCATCCCTCTTGTCTTATCTAGATAGACCTACAGAGACAACAATATGTATAAAAAACACAGACATCCTAAGATCAAGCCACCAAAGAAAATAAAATGAAAGAAACAAAGAATCCCCAATGTCCAATATATATATATATATATATATATATATATATATAAGCAAAACACAATAACAAATTAAAACATGTAAATAATTCAAGGTCTTTGTTGACCTCCAGGAGTGCCCACTGGTTGAGTTGGATGGGGTGCCACACCCTGGCCCCAAAGTATATCCTTGGCACTCCATCGGGAACTCCATGCTCTGTTGTACACCCTTAATTTTTGCCATGATGTGGATGGGTCAGACAGGGTATAATCCCGACCACTTTCTCCACTTTTATCCCTGAAGAATTTCTCCACTGTCATCCCTTGGGTCAGCGAAGGAAGCCATATTTCATAATGGGGCCGACCACATGATCCTCTCTGTGCATTGGCTGCTCTGAGTGGGAATATCATTCTGAAGGCTCAGTGGGCCAGGATGCACTCTATTCTCGCTTCCTCCCCCTTCATTTGTTCTCGTGTGCTCTGGTCAGGCAAATCTCACTCCCCAAGCTGCAGCTTCAGTGCTGTCCTTCAAAGCAAACTCTGCTGGGGATAGAGGTTGCTGTCCCCATGGTTGGGATTAGGATTGGGTGCTTAGACCACTGGTTTCCAACTCCATTCCGTCACACTGCATTCACATCCTGGAATACCGGGTCTAAGTTTTCTCCCTCTTTCCCTGTAGAGATATAAACAATACACTCCCCTTGGGTGGGTTAATACTCCATTCCTTCTCTACACATCAACATCTTCCCCCTACCCCAGTTGGGTACCATATGTACCCCTGGATTTGGTCTGGCCCCTTCCATAGTGCCTGGACTTCCCCCCAGGAATTTCTGTGTATAGTAGCTTTTACCCAAGGCCCCTTTAAAAATTTTTTTTATTATTAAGCTTACCTCAGCAGATCATATTGTACATATCCTTTGCAATTGGCTAACTTCACTTAGCATAATTTCTTGCAGTTCTTTCCATGCAGTGATGTATTTCATGCACTCATCACTGCTTTTCAGTGATGCATAGTAGTCTATTGTAAATATGTACCACAACTTTTTAATTCATTAATCAATTGATGGAAATTTGGACTGCTTCCTACTCCCTGTGACTGTGAATGGTGCTGTGATGAACACTGGGGGACAGATGTCTGGTCACGGATTGTTGCTTCTGGGTATATGCCCAGTAGAGGGATTTCTGGGTCTTATGGTGGCTCAATTTCCATCTGGTTTAGATATCGCCAAATTCCCAGCAGTGGATAAGATTCCTGTCTCCCCACAGCCCCTCCAACACTTGTTGCTTTCTGATTTTTTTTAATTGGACTATCCTTGAAGATGTTATGTGGTATCTCATTGTTGTTTTGATTTGCATTTCTCTTGTGGCTAATGATCAGGAATATTTTCTCATCTGTCTATTGGCCATTCGGATTTGTGCCTCTGTGAAACTTCGATTCAGGTCCTCAGTGGACAGTTAGTTTAGCTCTTTAGGGAAGCTATCAGGGTATTATAGATTTTAGTAATAAGGCCTTTATCTGATTTTTCATTGCTAAAGATGTTTTCCCAGTCCGTGAACTCTCTTATTGCTCTCTTGGTGAATTCTTTCAATGTACACAGGTGTTTTATCTTCAGTATATCCCACTTGTCTATTTGTACCTCCTCTGTGTTTGTGTCCTTCCCTATTTCTGATAGTTTATGTATTCCCTGTACCAAAGTTCTCAGATTAGTCCCAGTTCCCTCATTGATGGCTCTAACAGTTTGGGGTTTTACTTGGAGGTAGGCGATCCACCTTGAGTTTATTCTAGTGCATGGAGTAAGGTAAGGATCTTGTTTCATTTTTCTACAAGTAGATATCCATTTCTTCTAGCACCACTTAGTGAATAGGGCATCTGCATCGCATTTGATATTTTGGGGGCCCTTATCAAAGATCAGTTGTCTGTTTGCTGATGTTTTTATTTCTGAGTTTTCAGTTCTTTTCCATTGGTCTGAGTATCTATCATATGCCAATACCATGCTGTTTTGACCACTGTGGCTGTATAGAATGTGACAAAATTAGGTAAAGCAAACCCTCCCATGTTGTCCTCCTTGAGGCGTTCTCTGCTAATTCTGGACGTCTTCCCTCTCCATAGGGGTGCCAGCATCCGTGGGGGGTGCCCGCATCTGAGAGGGGTGCTGGCATTAAGTTTGCGCCATCTGCTTCTGCTTCAGAGGAGTACTCTGAACTTTCTTGGGAGTCAACAAACCTATTAGATAACCCCTCCCAGCCCCAAATTTCCCCCACCCACCAAGTTCCATGAGTTCAGGACATGAGCTACCTATTTGGCCACCATCTTCCCCTGAACTCGCCAAGTTCTTTTTTAATAGTGTTTTTCTGATCCTTTTCTTTGCTATTTGTTTTTGTGCTTACTGTGTCTTTTTGTTTTGTTTTCTTCTCTATTTTTATTAGTAGGTTTATTAATATAGTGTGTGGCTCACATGTGATCTATATTTGACTCTCTACATTTAAAGCAGTCTGTTATAACCTTGTTGTTGCTGTAGTTGTGTGCCATTGAGAGAGTTCCAATTGCTGGTAGCCCTGTGTACAAACCCTGCCAAGTCTCGTAATTGTTATGTTTGAGCTCATTACTGCAATTCCTGTGCCAAACTATCTCATTGAATGTTTTCCTCTTTTTGGTGCCCTCTTCCTTTACTAAGCATAATGAGAACATTATTTTATCAGAAGAGATCAGGGACTGGATATGTCCAACACACATGAGGTTAAGTCTCACTGTGTCAGTGTGGGTTGACTAGAGAAACAAGTCTAAAGACATTCATATGTATATAAGAAAGGACTTTATTTACAAGAGAAATTGAATATTGATAAGAAAGATCCCAGCCCAGTCCAGATCAAGTCCCTAAGTCTGATATTAACCAAGATGCCTGGTACCGCTCACCAAATTCCTCTTCAGGCTCACAAAACACAGGCTATGACACCAAATGCAGGAAGATCACAAGCCAGTGGGTAGAAAGTCTAGTGGATTAAGTGGTAGTAGGCACATCCCAGTGCTGCTGAGGGTCACCATGTGGCTCACCCAGCTCCAGGACTCTGTATCAACGTAGCTCCATCAGGCTCACCATTAGTAAGGACTTGCAGGAAAATAGTGCATCTGGCATCCAGGGAGCTCCTTACCTCTGTAGTACCTGCAAATGAGGTCATCATCCTGTGACCTAATAAATAGGCTAGACTCTACCCCTTTACAAGTTGACACAACACCCATCATACTTGATATAAGGATCATTTTAGCTGTACTTTTTCCCAATACCTCTGTTTGTTCTTTAGATAGTTAGGGGTACTTCCCATATTCTTCATTAGCATCATAATTCCATTGGATGGGGTTTCTCTGTTCTTTATTCAATATTTAACTCTTACATGCATATACAACCACAGAAAAAAAACATTTTGGGTCAGGCACACCCGAGTCCTCAGAGTAACATACTTGTTCTTTACCCTTTCTTTATTCAGCAGATTTTACTAATGAATATGTTGTTTGAGTTCTTGACTCCTGCTTCCATGAACATTATTATGTATACAAGCAAGATGCAATCCTTGGCAACTATAGCCTTCTCTCTATTTATCATGACTGGTTCAGTTGTTAGGACTTCAGTTTTCTTTACATTAAACGGTAATCTATTTGGAATGCTACAGGACTTGATCTTCCCCAGCAAGTGCCTCAAATCCACCTAACTTTCAGCAAACAAGGTTGTGTCATCTGCCTATCACTGCCTTCCTTCATTCCTGATACGAAGTTCTTCTTCATGCAATTCATGTTCTTGGATTATGTGCTAAGCATACAGATTAAATGAGTACAATGAAAAGATGAAATCTTGATGTAAACCTCTCCTCCTTAAAAAAATAAGTTTGGACGTGGGTGCTCTTACCTCTCTTAAATCAATCCATCCATCCATTGTACCAAGCACATTTGTACATATGTTGCCATAATCCTTTTCAAAGCATTTTCTTTCTACTTGAGCCCTTGCTATCAGGCCTTTTTTCCTTCCCTCCATTCTCATCTTCACCTTTTAAAAGTAAATGCCCAACTAATTTCGTATTGTTTTTTATTTTTAACAATACATTTAAAAATCATTCATTGTCAGTCTCATAATTCTTCTCACAATTCATACGTACATCTATTGCTCAAGAACATTTGTACATTTGTGCTTTTGCTGCCCTCATTATTCTCAAAACATTTGCTTTCTACTTGAACCTTTGGTATTAGCTTCTCATTTTCCCCTTCCTCTCTGCTCCCTCCATTCCCCAGAGAGGAGATTAGATGTAGATCCTTATAATCAGAGCCCCCTTTCTACCTCACCTTCCAGGTTTCTCCACTCTCAGCATGGGTCCTGAAGGGATCATCTATCCAGGATTCCCTGTGCTTCCAATCCGTACTAGTGTACATCCTCTGGTCTAGCCAGATCTGCAAGGTAGAATTGGGATCATGATTGTGGTCATGGGGGTGGGGGGAGGAGGAAGGAAGCATTTAGGAAAAAAAGAAAAGCTGTATGTTTCATCATGTTACACTGCACCCTGACTGGCTTGCCCACCCCCCTTCAATGCTTTTATAAGGGGAAATTCAGTTCCCTACAGATGGACCTTAGGTCTCCACTCTACACTCCCCCTCATTCACACTTCAAGCCTTTAAGACCCCAGATGCTATATCTTTTGCTAGCTAGGTACCATCAGCTTTCTTTACAACTTTTGCTTATGCACCATTTGTCTTCAGCAATCATATTGGGCAGGTGAGCACACAATGATATGACTTTTTTTGTTTTTTGATGCCTGACACTTGATCCCTTTGACACCTTGTGATCACACAAATTGGTGTGCTTCTTCCATTTGGGCTCAGCTGCCTCTGAATTACATGGCCACTTGTTTATCAGCAAGCCTTTAAGATTCCAGACACTTAATCTTTTGCTAGCTGAGCACCATCAGCTTTCTTCATAACACTCACTTATGCATCCACTTTGTCTTCAGTGATTGTGTGTTGAGAAGGTGAGCATCATAGAATGCCAGGTGAACAGAACAAAGCATTCTTGAATTGAGGGAGCACTTGAGTGGAGGCCCAATGTCCATCTGCTATCTTAATACTGAACCTATAAATATATGCACATAGATCTATTTCCCCACCCTCATAAACCATGTAGAATTCCCTCATTCTGATTGAATGGCTCATTGATTTATAATCAAGTCCCAATGGGCCCAATGAAATTTTGTGGCATTCCCATTTTTCTCAAACCTATCCATAATTTGTTAGGATAAAGTCATTTTTTTTGTATAAGCAATAGATCACAAGTTAACACATCGCAACAACAGAAAATACATAGTTTGGGTCAGGCACTCTTTTTTTTTTGGTATTATCTGCTCTGAGCCAAAATCCATCTGAAGTCATCAATGATATCAACAATTTAGCGTCCTCTTGTAAACTTGGTTTGAATTTCTGGCTCATTCCTGTCAATGAACTGCTGCAACTATGTTGGATAACTTTAAGTTACAGTAACTTCCTCACCATAATTTATCACACATTAACACTGTGGAGCTACACTAGTTATTCTTCCTTTAGTTTGATGATGGTGTCCAATGCAATTTTGTATCCTAGATGTACTTTAACTGTTTGATGTTCTTTATCCTTTTCCTTATCAGGGCGATGCAGTCATGTATCTTTATTTCAGATGGCGTTGGTTTTCTCTCTTAAGAGTATATTTGTAATGTTTCTGTAGAGCTTGTCCCATGGTTACAAGTTCCATTAATGTGTGCTTATCTAAGTATATCTCTATTTCTTCCACATGTTTGAATAGCAGTTTTGCTTGATACATAATTACTTATTAATAGCTATTTCTTTCAGGACTTTTTAATATGCCCTCTGAAGATAAAGCTGTGTTTAATCTTATTAGAGTTGGGCTTTTTTTGGGGGGGGAGGGCATCACTGCCCTCTGGTGGGAGTGGGAGGCCCAGCCTTGCTCCTGGAGAGCTGCTGCTGGATTTGAACTGCCAAGCCAGTGGGCCGCAGTCCTGCATTCAACCACTACGCCACCAGGGCTCAGCCAAGGTTTTTTTTTAAAGATCATTTTATTGGTGGCTCTTACAGCTTTTATAACAAACCACCTGTCAATTTTATCAAACATTTGCACATATGTTGCCATCATCATTTTCTAAACATTTACCTTCTATTTGAGCCCTTGTTATCAGTTCATCTTTTTTCCCTCCTCCGGCTACCCTTAGTAAATTTCAATTTATTATTATTTTCACATCTTACACAAACCGCTGTTTCCCTTTTCCCATGGTATCTTTCCCTCCCTTTTCCCCATTTTCCCCCTACCCTCCTGGTATTGCTACTTCTGTTTCTGTTCCTGAGGGATTTCTCTGACCTGTATTCCATGTGTCCTGAACTCTTATCTGTACCTGTGTTCCTGCTCTGACCTACTACACAGTGAAAGGCAGGATTGGGATCATCAAATTGGAGGGTGAGGATGCCTCAAGGAGCCAGAGGAATATGTATGTCTCATCAGTGCTATATTGTTTCCTGGTTGATTCATCCCTTCCTTGTGACCCTGCTGTGAAGGACTCTCTAGTTGAGTCTCTACTCCAACCCCTTTCATTCTCAATAATATGATTCTTGCTTATCTGTTTGCTTTTTTGGGTCTTCTGATGCCTCTTACCTGATCCCATCAGCACCTCAAGATCTTACAAGTGGGTGTCCTTATTCTATGTGGGCTTGTTGCTTCCCTGCTAAATGGCTGCTTGTTTAACTTCAAGCTTTAAGGATCCAAGACACCATATCTTTTGATCAGGCATCATCGGTTTTCTTCACTACATTTCTTGTGCACCCATATTGACTTCAACTATCATGCAGGTAGGGTGCACATGACAGAATATCAGGTTGTTAAAACAAAGTGTTCTTGCATTGGTAACTTCTTTCCTGCCCTGTGCTTCTCTCAGCAGTATTCCTTTGTCATGTATGCCTTTGCCTTTGCTCTCCCTTCCCCTTCATATATGTGTGTTAGCTGGGTTTAACTTTTACTTGTGAATTAGGAGAAGGTTTACAGTGCAGAATCCTGTGATTTTACTGTACCAATCTGAAATGGAGTTTCCTTTTCAAAGTGCTCAGAGAGATGTTTTTCAATTCTTAACATATTTTAGCAGATTTTCTTGAGCAAATATTTCTTTATTCAATTTTGGCCTTAGAATCATTTCCAAAGATTTTAACTTTTTAAAATTAAGTCTTTATTCATTTCTCCATAAAATAGATTTCTAGAGCTCCTTGCCTTCTTATGCCAGAAGTGATAAATATAGATCGATCGATAGATAGATAGATGACAGATAGATGTGTTAGTATAGATATGTATGTATTGGTATAGGTATGTGTGTGTGTGTGTTTATTTACCCTTGTTGACAATTAAGGAGATCTGGCTATGCTGGCAGGTAAGTGTTGGTCTACTACATGCAAGGTTCACAGTGCAAATCCACAAACTACTACTTGATAGAGAGATGAAACAATCTGCTCCCCTAAATATTTATAGCCTCCAAAACACTGTTTAAATGTCACTATGAGATAGAATCAAGTCAATGGAAGTGAGTTGTAGACGTTCAAGTGACACATAACCGAAACATGTTTTATTTCTAGAAAGTCATTATTTTCTAAATTAATTACACTTAAGTTTGATTTCAAATTTTTCTTTGGATATTCAGAGTGAATATTCAATTAATGAATCAATGAAATAAACATGTTCTTGGAATTGTTTGTAATGCAGCTATAATTTCTATTGTTTTAAAAGAAGCATCAGTGTTCTATTGATCAAGTATATTTTTGAGCACAAAATATTTGTAAGTACAGAAGTAAACACTAAACTATGGAATTATTATAATAGCATTTTGATTTTAAAATATGGAAGCAAACATTTTGATTCTTTCTTGCTATATCAGCTAAATTTTAGAGATGATTAAGCTTTTGAATACCTATTTAATAAATGATCTAATTGAACATTTTTTGAATAAGTCTTGCAAATTTGGTGTGCATTTTAGTCTTGTAAATATTTAATCAGCTTATTAAACCCAAGAAATACAAAAAATCATTCTTCAAGCTGTTAGCAAATTATGATTTAAAGCAAAGTTTGCAAATAGGAAGAAATTTAAATTTATTGCTGGAATAAAAGAATGGAGTTGAACAAATTAAACCAAAAATAACTTAAATGGTACCTTAGGTTTAATTTTTTTATTTCTTCACATTCTCTTTTAAATATTTCCACTCTTTCTGGCAAGAATTTTTTGATAGAGCTCTTATATTTAATTGGTGAAATGACACTTTCTAGTAATGTAGAATTAAGCTGAAAATCCTCTGCTTTTGCTCTATCTGCATTTCATGAAACAGTCAAAATCATCAGAGTTATAGGACACTAATTAAATGAGTCTTTTTTGTGGTAAGGTTTTTTTTTGTCAATCAGTTACTAGACTGAGGGCAAATAACATTCACGTAAATATATATGGTCAGTTATAGAAGGGTGAGTAAAAATGTATTTACATAAATCATAGAAATCTAAAGCAAAAATATCAAAATGTGAAGCTACTATTTCTCTTTTTATATCTATACATTTTTAGAAAGTTTTCATATTTTTCTCTTCCTCCAAAGAATTCTGTGCTATTCAGATTATACCTCAAACAGCAACAGCAGCAACACAATATGGTACTCATTAAGGACTCAAATTTTGTTCCTTTGAAAGGCTCTTTATGTTTGAAGAAGAAAATAAGGGATAATGTCAGAAGCCAAGGGTGAGTGTGGTAAGACTTCCCAACATGGTATCTGAGGACCTCCCTTTGCTGCCCTAAGAGCAGGTGCATTGTGATGATGGGGCTGGGGGGGTGGGAATCCCAAACCTAATTGTCCTGATCTTTTACTCACCAGTGCAGTGTACAGTTTTCTTCAGATTTCTTTACAGTGAGATCCCATGATCATCCTGTGCCCTTTAAGATCATGAAGTTGGAATCCATTTAAAACATGAAACAAGAAAACAGAAAATCGTTGTCAAAATCTCCTGATCTGTCTTTTCTACCTTGAACTGAACTGGTCCAGTAGATTCCCTGAAGCCATTCTTTTAATCAGGACTTTTTACTATTATTTATTGAGATTTATACATATATCAAATCAGTCAGTGGTTCAATCACATCCAGTAGAAATGCTTACTAAATCAGCTTCCAAACTTTCTTTTTCTATATGGATCTCTTGATGTCATCACCCATACGCCTACCACCACCTCTGTATCCCCCTTCCCAAAAAACCCATGTACCACTTTGACTCTATAAGTTCATCAGTCTTGGTTTTCATGCACACACACACAAAAACATATAATACAATTTCAAGAGGGTGACACCCCACTCCCCCAATGACTTAACACTTCTGAGAAATCTTTAATATGTACAATCAAAAACCAAACAAAATAATGCAGCACACACACACACACACATACACCCAAATACATAAGATTTTAGAAACCAGATCAGGTCCAGAATACATCCTAGAGGGAATTTGCTGACAAGTGTTAACTGTTAAAGTCAAGTTTCTGACTTTGAATGTCTATACTAAATGCTCCAATGCTCTCCATTTAGTCACCACTTTCCTCTTATCCCTCAATTGTGGATGGAAGGAGTTCACTTGAAGGATTTCACCACAACTGCCATATTTGTCAGACCATAAAATGCACTCCCCCCCAAAGCTAAGAAAAAACGAGGGTGCTTCTTATGGTCTGAAGGTATGGCACCCCAGAACCTATTTGCTTATGATCCCATGTGCACACTTAATGTCTGCTGCTGTTTGCATGCTGTGGATCATTGTGTTTTCGGAGGAAGTCCCACCTCCTGGAGTCTCCATGTCAAGCAGGTCACATGATGGGCACAGCACATGCTTCCCTCATTTGTTAATGTAAGTGATGAAAAAAAATTTTTAAGTGATGATGGTTCTTAACACCACTGTTGAGTTTATGATGTTAAATATTACCATATTTTGCTTATTATAATAAGTATTTGAGTATACTGTTATGATTTTGTTCAGAATATTTTTTTCTTGTTTTCTTGCTCTAAAAACTGGGTGCATCTTGAGACTTGCTTGGAGACTTGCTTGGAGAAGCGCAGCCACTAGTATACCCTTGACAGAAGGACAATCTTCCTTCTATCAAGGAAGGTCGTCCTCTTCAACCTTTTGCACAGCTTCAAGAGGGACGCACATGGAGTGGTGAGGGGAAACACCTATCAGATCAGCTGAAACAACCCTGGAGATTGATGCGGTGACAGATGTCACAGCCAAATAGCCCTCACATCCTGGGTGCATCTTCTCATGTGAAAAAGACAATATAGAGTTCCACCAATGAATCTTGGGCTCCCACTGTCATCCACAGATTTCTACAAACCAGATTATCAGACTTGAGCTCTGATATGAATCCCTCCCTTATGCTTCACAATCCTTCAGTGACTGATGATGGTGTGCTTCCTCCATGTAGACTCAGTTGATATCAAACTTGGATGCCTACTTGTTCAGAGACAAGACTTGAAGACTACAGATACTATTTTATCTGATTGTCCGACATCATCTAATTTCACCACAGTTTGCTGTAGCAGCCATCTCCTCTGTGCCCCCTTTCTGGAGGCAAGTAGAATTTCTTTGATTATGAAGGCCCTCTCAGGGGACGTAGGCAAGGGTATTACAGAGAGTACTTGTCTGCAGCTATCCAGTGATCACAAGCACAAGTTTAAACATATTCTTGGGGAGAATGAAATGGAACATTAGTACCAAATCCTTTTTATTTACAATCAAAGACACAAATTTTAACTCAAGTAACAATGCTCCATTTCAGAGCATTCATTACTGAATTTTGGCTACCACGATGGTAGACATAATTGAGCATTTGACAACTTACCCCAAATTAGTGGTTTCCATCCACATAGAGACACCTCAGAAGAACTCACAGGAAGCCTACCATATTTTTCGAACCATAAGACACACCTGATCATAAAACACACCCAATTTTTAGAGCAGGAAAACAAGAGAAATATTCTGAATCAAATAGTACCAGTATACTAAAATGTTCTGGGGTATCACATCTTGGGACCATAAAATGCATGTTTGATTTTCCCCCCACTTTGGGAGTGTGTCTTATCATCTGAAATATGCGGTACTTCCTAAAATTGGAGTCATTGAAAACCCAATGATGCATGCATGATTGCACTCTGTCACATGTACAGCTGCCTTGAGTTAGAAAGGAATTGATGACACCTAGAACTGGCTCTGAGCATAGAAAATATCTCAACAGTTACAGAGAAAATATTATTTTACTAAAAAGAAAGCAATGTGGTCCACAGAAGTTTAATATTTAGATGTTAACAATTGTGTTAGGTCAGGTTTACTTGAGCAACAAATCACGTGATACTCACATTTGTAAGAAAGAAAAACCTTATTTCAGGAAGCTTCTTGTAACAAGAAAACATCTCAGGTTAATCCAATTCAAGTGCCTAAGTCTGATACTAGTCAGTAAGTCCCTCTTCAGACTCACACAGTCACAGGAAATGATGCAGAATGCAGGAATACTACAGTATTCCAGGGTACAAAGGTTTGTGGATCCAATGGTGGGGGACACATCTCCAGAGCCCTGCCTGCCACCAGGCTCAGTCAGTCAGAGGTAAAGGCAGAGAGAGAGCAGGAAGTTCTCAGGGACCTCCTATGAGCAGGCCATGCCAACAAGAAGGTACCATAGGCTGTTACCAGATTTATATATCTTCAAGTTGACATGAAATTATGTAACTATTACAATTACTTAAAATTTATCAACCATACAATGCCATTTTAAAGTTGTTGTGAAATTAAATTACAAAATGAAAATGAATAAGACTACTATCAAATTACAATCCCCGGTTGGTACACATGGTTAAAGCTTTCAGCTGCCAAATTAAAATTTGGAAATTCAACTCCATTCAGAGAACCTGAGAAGAAATGTCTCTAATTTTATAAAGCTTCTGATTTTATAAAACCATCCCTTATAAATCCTCTGTTGTTCAATTTTACTCTGACAAACACAGATGTTCCAGAAGTTGGAATCAACTTCACATAGCAACTGGTTTAAAAATAGTCTAAGTTACACCAAAATTGTTACACACACACACACAAAGAGTGTACTGGTAATGGCTGTGACACAGTTATGGTAAAATTGACTAAGATACAAGAATATGAAGTATTTTTGTTAAACTTTTTTATAAATTCAAAAAAATAATATACTTCCTTAATTTTAATTTATATAAAATATAATATTGTATAAGGATTTTGTCATAGAAAAATGCTTTTGTAGAGGAATTTTTAAAGGCTTGTAAAGGAAAATGAGAAAATAATTATGCAACATATAATTATTTTTAAATGAAATCATTTTAATTATTTTAATAATTAAAGTCTAGTGTAAACTATTGTAATAAAATAAATCAACAAAATAAAACTCACTGCTACTGAGTTTATTCTGACCCATAGCAAAGGTTTACTAGACTATATATTTATACTGAAGCTTGTGAGTCTACATGACTACATTAGAAAGGGTTTCTGAGACTATATATCTATAAAGAAATTGTCCACCTCATTTTTTTCTCAAAAAGTGGCTGATGGATTTGAACCACTGGTCTTGTTACTAGTACTGGGGTGCTGACAATGGTTCTCCAGACTATCCTTGTGATCCATTAAGCAAATGCACATTAACTTGTAGTAAGAAAGTTCATTTACGTGGTTGTTACGACAGAGCTTGCGTCACATCCTTCCTAGCTTTGGGACTTTTCTTCAATTCCCTCATCTGCCAGTGGACATACTATTTCCTCCTATCATACAGCCTTGTTGTAATAATCAGATGAGTTTGCGCATAAAACATATAATTGTGTTTAGTCCATGATAATAGCACAATAAGTCTTGCTGATCTTAGTTTTATAGCCTAAGTAACTATAGTGTTTACATTATGCAAATACACTTCCATGACAAATTCCTTATATCCATGTTTTCTATACTACACTTATGACTCTGTTTCTTCCATAAAATACCTTAGCAGCAGCCTCTGCCTGGAAACTTTCTTCTGTGCATTCTATTCCTCAACTTATTTTCAGTTACTCTGTCCAATTCTTTCCACATCTCAACCTGCATCAGAGCAAACCAAAATCCTTTTCTGACTCTCTTCTCTTGCCAGGTTAAATCTGTGCCCCAGAACCAACATACCAGCAGAAGAACATTCCTGAACCCCGTCCCACAGCAGATCAGGAGATGATACAGATGAATCAAAATTCCCAGATAATTTTCAAAGGATCAAAGAGAAGCTGGGATAACTTTCCCTTCCTGCTAGCTGTGATGTTTTCCTTTCTGCTGGCCCTCTAACTCAAAGACAACCGATTTATAGACAAATCCCCCAGTGTACAGTCTAGCAGGCCTCTTGTTTTTCTGGAACTCATGGGCTCTAATAATTACTCTGTGAGTTTCATATATGACTCTGCCATGAAATATCTTCATTTGTTTGGATTTAGGAATCTAGCAAAAAGAAAGGATGGCATTTCAGATCAGGGGCATTCACATAAGCACAGAACATAAAGAAGCAGGAAAGTGACTGGCTAAACGTTTAAACAAATGCTTTCCTTTAAAAACCTCCATCGATGTAATAAGCACTGACTGGAATAACTGCTTGACTCACAGGGCAGGACAAGCTAAACATATTTTGCCAAATTTCCAACTAAAATAAAGAGATGATGTGTACCTGGAGCAACGAATGAGATTTTCCTTCACTGCCAATGTTTTGCTCACCTCTGGGACCAGGTAACTGAATCAAAAAATGACATCTATTTGTGTTCATAGTAAAGTCTGATCATTATAGCAAATAGTATCTCCCCAACTACAGCATTGTGAGAACTCCAGAAACTCATTATTTCTCCTCTTTTCCTGAAGATTTCTGGCATGTTTGCTTGGGTTGAAATCTATCTTCGTTGTGCCTCAGAACCAGGAGTCTTCTCTTCTGAGCCTCTTTAAACCAGGTCCTAACTCTCTGTTGGTGATGTCACCAATCACTACTACATCTTAAAATGTTACCGTCTTCTATTAATCTGAGATATTGACCACATTTCTTTGCAGATTTCTGCTAAGACATTGTGCCTTCTGTGGCTCCTACATGTATGCATTCATCCAGCTTTCCCTCTGACACTGCACTGAGCCATCTCTCTTGTTTCCCAGCAGCCCCTTGAGCAGAAGACTCTTACTAAACCTAATGTCAGGCTGCCATGTAGTCTGTTCTAATCTAATCTAGAAACCCTAATCTGAATTATGCTCATTAAGGGAAATGATTTTTTTAATCTCTCTGGTCATCAACTCTACTTGTAATGCTAATCCTCTCTACTGATAAACCAGCAATCTCCTTTCTTTGACAACATATTCAACAATCCTTTGCTGAGACTGCATGCAATTCCAATAAGTGAATTATAAATTACATGTGTGGATATGGAAAATTCTGTCTCCATTCTCAAAGAATTCACAGTCTAGTAGTCGACAGAGATATTTGGGGAAGAAATTACCAGTTTGATATAGATGCTGCCAGGTATTTGCTAGGATTCTCTGGAAGCATGGAGGAAGAATAGTCATGTCACATGGACATAAGAAGAACTTTCCTTAATAGTATGTTTTTTAAGTGAGAGTGGAGTGACAAGTAGAAATCAGTCAATGAAAAACTATCATGGAGGGTTACAGAACAATATCAAGATCAATGCCCAGTAGATATTGGTCCAGGAAGATGAAGTAGCAACCATGCTCAGGTTGCTACTAGAGACTTACACAAACCTGAAGATCTACCCCCACCTTCCCCTTCTCCTCCCTCTTCCCCTCCTAGTATCACTACCCTCAATATATGTCATGAGGAAGTTATCTGTCCTGGATTCCCTGTGTTTCCGGATCTTAGCTGTTTCTGTGTACGTGCTCTTTTCTGGCTGTATTTGTAAATAGAATTGGGGTCATGATAGTGTGCATATGTGGGGTGGGGTGGGGGAGCAAGCGTTAACAAACTATAGGAAAATTGTATGTTTCAATGGTGCTATACTGTGCCTTGACTGGCTCATTTCTTCCTTGTGACTCTTCTGTAAGGGGATGTTCAACTGACTACAGTTGGGCTTTGGGTGTCCAGTTAATTCACAACTATATGAGTTTTTGTTCTGGGTCTTTGATGTCTTATATCAGATTCCATGGACAACTCACGAGTACACAGGCTGGGGTCCTTCTTCCATTTGGACTTTGCTGTTTTTCGGCTGGATGAGCGCTTGTTTTATGTTCAAGCCTATATCTTTTGATGTCGGACACCATCAGTTTTCTTCACCACATTTACTTATGCACCCTTTTTGTCTTCAGGGATTGTGCAGGGAAGGTAAGCACCAGAGAATGCCATGTTATTACAAAAAAGTGTTCTTGTGTTGAAGGAGTACTTGAATAGAGGTCCAATATGTCTGCTACCTTAATACTAAACCTATAAATTCATGTACACAGATCTATTTCTCTACCATAATATATAAATATATTTACATATACGCATGCCCGTATTTAGAACTCTATAAATGCTCACTGCCTCCTAGTACTTTTTTCTATTTCCTTTAACTTTCCCTTTGCCCCACTATAATGTTCAGCCTTCACTCAGGTTTCAGTAATTCCTCTCTCGGTTACATTCGGCCTTTTTGCCAAAGTAAGAAACTTTTAAGGTAGAGTCTGAACTCAGACCTAAGCTAGCCAGAGAGTTAAATTGCTCCATTTGGAAGCTCCTGTCCAGTATCTATCAAGGTACACGGTGTCCTGGAGAGATCGAAGAGGAGTGTGAGAGACGTGTCCAGAATGTGCTACTTATTAAAAAGAAACAAACCTAAAACAGCACTATAATGTTGCAGAACATGGAAAACAAGGTTTTGCTGTTCTAATACACTGAGAAAATACCTGAGGAGCCGAGACAGAAGCATAGCAGTAAAGTTCAAAGAACTGTAAGATCCAGAAGTGGAAAGATCCAAGGTCCAAAAAGGTTTTCTGACTGTATATGATTTCTAGTGGGTATGGGTCTCAAAGTCCAGTAAAAAACATTAGGCCAGCTGTATAAGTTGCATATATGCTAAGAAATTACTAAACAGTGGCAAAAGGAAGCATCAGAAAGTTTTATAATTAGACATCCTCAGCTTCAAAATATATTCATCTTAATTGCTGACATTTTTAAGTGTTTTGTGAAAAGCTGTCACTAACCAAAAGTGAATTTATTTTAATCTGAGTATTTTTTTGTGGGAGGAGCTGTTGGTATTCCCTCCAGTTTACAGATGACTATAAAAATTCTGATAAATTCTCTATAAGTAGTAGACAAGCATTTTCCTCTAAGCCAACTGACTCCAAGTTGTGCATATGAACCTTATGATCTTAGAGGGGTTTTGTTTAATTAAGTTCAGAATTAAGAGTTTGGAAGAGGCACTAAGGAGTAGAAGTATACAGATGCTGCTTGCAATGGACATCTTCTAAAGAAAACGGACAGATCTCTGACAACAGAGGACATGAAATCTTAGATACTCAAGAAACAACAACAAAAAGGTTTGGAGAGGATGCTGCTGATGGGTACATGCTGATCTAATTTGTAGCAAAATTGCAAAGGCTACAATATGTTGTGTGAGTGTAGATTGTGGGAACAGATGAACTCCCTCTTCAACATAGGGTTAAGAGAGTTGAGGTGTATGTGTGTGGGGGTAGGGGGAGGGCTTCTGAATGGAATGAAAAGTGACTATTTGATGACTTTCTACAGGATCTTAGTACTGGATCACCACATAGATTGATGTTCAGAGAGCCATGAAATATTTGAAGAAAAAGCAAGACCTAAATGTCCCCATGAGCATTGTGTTAGCTTAGGTTGTCTATAGAACAAAACCAGAGACGCTCATCTATGTATAGAAAGAACTTTATATGAAAAAGTAATTTTAGAGCCCCGGCGGCGTAGTGGTGGTGTGCAGGACTGTGGCCCACTGGGATGGAGTTCAATTCCAGCAGTGGCTCCACAAGAGGAAAAGCTGGGCCTCCTACTTCCACCACCAGAGGGCAGTGAAGCCAAAAAGTAATTTTAGATCAAAAAGACACCCAATTCTGTCAAGCTCAAGTCCATGGGGATGACGCTAGCTGAGGCCTTCTTCAGATTCACATAGCTGTAGGGCAGTGGTGCCCATGAATGAATAAAGAATTTGAAATCACAGGCTGGTGGATCTTATACCCGTGAATGTCTGGCAGGGCTCCAATTGGTCCCAGGTTAGAGAGCTGCTTCAGGTTCAGCAGCCCACGTAAGATTGATCCTGGAGGCAAGTACAGAATCCAGAAAGGTGGATTGTAAAGCACAAGGAGACATAATTATGTTGTAACCCAATTATAGATTGTACTCCAGCTCTAAACATTCACACAAGTTCAAGTCAACATAAAATCTAACCACCTCTAACATCTTCTTACAAAGAAGACTTACTATCCTGCCTGGTTCACTATGACATATTTACATTTCATTCAACATAAAGCTCAGGTAATGTTTTATCTTGGCTATAAGTAAAGTACCTGTGGCAATCATATGCTTATGTTAATTTTATAATTGAAATGTAGGGATGGAGTCTGGCCTGTTAATCTGGAGATAGCCATTGAGTAGCTGATGAGGCCTCTATGTGGCTTTCACCTGAGACTTTCACTTGAGCATGGCTTTCACCTGAGACTCCTGGGAAATCTCGCAATATATCCCTCGTGAAGATGAAAAGCTATCTTCCCCACAATTCCCCAGTTGTTGGAAGTTAGTTTGAGAGATGATTAACCACAGCTAACACAGAATGGCGGCGGCTGGGAGGCTAGAGTAACCAGTGGAGAGACCACACGGCTTTGCCCTGATGAAGACAGACCTCTGAAGTTGGAGTGGCATGCTGTTGATGGACCTGCGCCCTGGAAGCAAGGAGCCATGGGGAGACCCCTGCCAGAGCCAGAATTCTGTACCCGCTGACCTGTGACTTCCTGAGTCGGAAGCAGACTTTATAAATTGATTTCGGGCATATGGGTTATTATTGGACTTATGACTTTGCACTGGACTGGATTGGGATGCCTTCTTAGGGTCACATTTCTTTTGTATATAAACCCTTTCCTTATACCTATATGCGTGTCTCTGAAATTTGTTCCTCTAGACTCCTGGACTAACACAGTACATAAAAGGCAGGGCTACATAGGCATGCTACAGAGATAATACTGGCATGATACCAAACCACCACAGTAAGGCAAACACCACAATAAAGTGAGACACTGTAATTTTCAATTTCAAAGTGTTTATAAAAGTTACATTAACATGATATTATAGTCTATTAAATATCATTTGCATTATGAAAAAGCTTGAAACAGTCTGAGAATTACCAAATTAAGACACAGAGACGTGAAGTGAGTACATGCTGTTGGAAAAATGGTGTCATTAAAGTTGCTCTAGCAAAAGGTTGTCACAAACTTTCAATTAGTAATAAATGTAATGATACAAAGTATGCCTGTATTCAATTCCAGGGCTACTTGGCAACTACCTAGTCAATCCTGACTTATCACTGACAGAGTATGCTACCCAAGCGACATACTGGGCTTACAAGGATTTCCTTAAGAGTCACTTTGTTTTAGATAACAAAAAGTTCCATTTGCCACCATTAGTATGTATATTATCATCTTGAATATTATTTGTGCATGCATACATGTATACATGCATGTGTAGACACACAATAAAAATGATTAATCTGGCATTTACCTTAGAACCAGAACTTAGACCTGTATGAAAATCACGATGCATTTTTGTCCTTAGAAATCAAATTTGTAGGAAATAAAGAATTATATATCCATGAACATGTTGCAAAAGTATAATGCAAATCCAGTTTAGCAAATGCTTCAATGTCATTAATAGTTTTGGTTCTTAAACTCACTAATATTACCAATTAATTGCATCACACTGCCACCCATTTTAAACCTGCATTGGGAGCACACTGAGAATTATCTCCTCTTTGATTACTTAATCTGACCTCCCAATCCAATCAATGAAGTAATTCTTAAAATTACACATGATTTTAGGAGTTAAAATTGATAAGTAGATAGATAGATGACAGATAGATAGATAGATGATAGATAGATAGATAGATAGATAGATAGATAGATAGATAGATAGATGAGAGATGATAGATAGAAATTATATGAGGGAGGGGGATTAAGGCAGGAAAGGAGAGAATTAAGGGAGGGAGGGAGGGAGGGAGGAAGGAAGGAAAACTTAAAGCAGTAAAACATTGTGTTTAGAAACATTACTAGAACTCAGATAGTATTTGCTAATAGCGTCTCAACTTGAAAGAACCAGGATACTTAGAGAAGTCTGATTCCAGGGTTAGCAAACATAAAATACAAATAACAATTAGTCATCAATCTACACTGCAAATTAAGGGAATACTTAATGGTGACTTTTAATTTTGTGCTGAAACATAACTAATATGTCATAAATTGACCACTTTACCATTTTAATGTATACATTTCATAGTTTTACTATATTCATAAGGTTGTGTATCCATCAAAATTAATTTAAGAATAGCACCACCATTTCCAAAAGAAACTCCAGACTGATTAATCATTTACTCCACACTGCTCACTGCATCCTGTGCCAGTTGCCCAACTTTCTATCTCTTGTGCTTAAGTGCTATTAACTCTTTTGCAACCCATAGAACATACATACACAGAACCAAGCACTACCCTGCCCTGTGCTTTCCCTCACACTTATTCTTATGTTTGAGCCAATTGTGGCCACTGTGTCAATCATCTTATGGAAGGTCTTCCTTTTTCTCATGGCCTTTGTTAGTCCAGTTAGACTAGAGAAACAAGTGCATAGAAACTCATATGTGTATAAGACAGAGTTTTATATAAAGGGTCTTTGTACATGAAGAAAGCCACCCAACCCAGTCCAGTCTAAACCCATAAGTCAGATATTAGCTCACATGTCTGATAATCAATAAATTCCTCTTCAGACTCTGAAATACATGCCATGACACCAAATGCAGGCCAGTGGGTAGGAAGTCTTTGGCTCCAGTGGCATTGTAAGCATCTCAGCATGGCAGGGGTCTCCCTGTGACTTCTCGAGCTTCCAGGGCTGAGTTGGGGTAGGTCTATGCCACTTCTCCTTAGGGATAGCTCGCAGTGAGTCTTCTTGTCAGTAAAGGGTCTCTAGGGGAGTGAGTAGCGTGTGTCCTGCCTCTAGGAGGAAAATACAGGAATTCCCAGAATTCTCTGAAGAAGATCACACCCACACAGAGGCCTCATTGGCTATGATCTGATTGACAGTAGAGGTTCCACACCTTTGCTCTCAATCCTCTCAAGTCTATGATGTATCTATCAGACTGCCCATCTCCTTTGATGCCCTTTTCCATCATGTGCTACTTATGTGTTCAGCTGCGATCTGCAAAGTAGGCCATTTGAAGCCTGCTACTATCTACTCTTCTAGATAAAGATGAGGCTTTCTATTCCCATAAACAGATTCAGTTCCAGAAACTCAAAAAGGCAGTCTGTCTTGTCCCAGTGTCACTAAGAGTCAGCCTTGACTCCATGGCAGTGAGATGTCTAGCTCGGTGTTTCCTGAAAGCCTACCCAAAGTACATCAGACGAAGTGTCACCATTCTTGCTTCTATGGAGCATTCCAACTGTAGTGCCTCCAAGACTATCTAATTGCTCTTTTGCAGTAGTTTCAAGAATCTTCCCTGGCACCACAATTCAAATACATAAATTCTTCCTCTGTCTTCCTCACTCAGTGTCAAAATCTCATATGTCTATGAGGTGACTGCAAATATTATGACTTGGCTCAGATCCACTTCAATCTTCAAAGTAACATACTTGCTCTCCACCATGTTAAAGAGGTTTTGTGCATCAGATTTACCCAATGCAATGTGTTATTTCACTGCTGCTTCCATGAGTATCAACTGTGGATTCACGCAAGACAAAATCCTTAACAACTTCAATCTTTTCTCCATTCATCATGATGCTATCTTTGACAAGCTGTGAGGATTTGGGTTATAATTTATACTGAAAACTACAGTCCTTAATCTTCATCAGCAAGTACTTCAAGTTTTCACTTACAGAAAACAAGGTTGTGTTACCAGAATATTCCAGGTTATGAATAAACCTTCCCCCATCCTGATATCATATTCTTATTCATATAATCCAATTTCTTTGATAATTTGCTCAGCATTTGGATTTAGTAAGTATGATGAGAAGACAAAAGTATGAAGGGTACCTTTCTAACCCTAACCCTAAAGGGATACCTTTTTATTGCAAACCTTATTCTGCTTTTTGATCCAAATACAGGTTCCCCATAAGTACAATATAGTTTTCCGGAATTCCCTTTCTTTTAAAGGGTATCCATAATCTGTTATAGTCTGCATAGCCAAGTGCATTTACAGAGTCAATAAAACAAAAGGAAACATCTTTCAGCCAAAATTCATCCGGCATGAGCTGTGATATCCCTTGTTCCCAGTCTTCTTGAACTATTGAACAATGTACTACTGAAAACATTGTTGGATGGTCTTCAGCAAAATTTTTCTTGCATGTAATTTCTGTGTTTTCTTAGTGAATCTTTCTTTAGAATGGATACAAATATAGCTCTCTTCCAGTTAGTTGGCCAAATAGCTATCTTTCAAGTTTCTTGGTATAGACAAATGTGTGCTCCCAGTGATTCATCAACTGTTGAATCATTTCAACTGATCTTCCATCAATTCTTGGAGTCATATTTTTTGCTAATTGTTTCTATTCCTCTTAGACATCATCCTTCAATACTTAATATGTTGTCTTTGAAATGGATGAATGTTGAATAATTCTTTTGGTGCAGTGATATTCTGGGTATTCTTTCCATCTTCACTTTATGCTTCCTATATTATTCATGCATTATTCAACTTTTGCCTATAGAATCTTCCGAGATCACAACTTAAGGTCTATGGGCTTTTTTCTTTAGTTTATTTACTTTTGAGTATGCTGAACATGCTTTTCCCTTGGTTTTTAACTGTAGGTCTTTACAAATTTCATTATAATATTTTACTACGTTGTCTCAAGCTGCCCTTTGAAATTTTCTGTTTATTTCTTCCATGTCATTTCTTCTGCTTGCAACTTTACAATTGACATCAAGTTTCTGAGTTTTCTGACTTTACCACTGATCTTTAATTTCTTTCCTGTCTTTTTAATGACCTTTTGCTTTTTTTCATGTGTGATGGTCTTGATATCAGTCCACAACTCTTCAAGTGATCTGTCATAAGTGTCGATTGCTGCAAATTTCTTCTTAAGATGTTCCTGAAATCCAGGTAGGACATATTCAAAAGTCATAACTTGACTCTTTTAGGCTTGTTTTACTTTTTTTTCAGCTACATCCTGAACTTACAGATGGACTTGTTGCTCTATTCTTCTGCTGTTCACTTTTCTGGCTTTGGCTGTTGATGCTGAGTTTCTCCAGGGGTCTCTTCCTACATATGCTGTTATTGGTGCCATCAAGTCAGTTTCAACTCATAGGAACCTTATGTGCAGCAGAACTAAATACTCCTGTATCCTCTGCCATTCTTGAAAATTTGAGTACATTTGAGTATATTTGAGTACATTGTTGCAGTCATTGTGTCAATGCATCTTATTGAGGGTCTTCCTCTTTTTCAATGCCCTTCTACTTTAGCAAGCATGATCTCCTTCCCCAGGGATTGGTCTCTCCTGATAACGTTTACAAAGTACTTGAGATCAAGTTTTGTTACCCTTGCCTCTAAGGAGCATTCTGGCATTACTTCTTCTATGAGAGATCTAGTTATTTGTTTTCTGGGTTTTTTTTTTTTTGGAGGGGGGGAACGGGCGGGGTTAGCAGCTCATAGTACACATATGGCAAATGTGTTATGAACATCTTAATCCTCATCCTTGTTCTAAGGCTTTTTTAAAGTGCTCTAATCCAGCAGATTTACCTATAGTTTGATCTCTTGACTGCTGCTTCCATGAGCATTAATTGTGGAGTCCACCAAGACAAAATCCATTAATAATTCAATTTTTTCTCATTTTATCATGTTGTTTCCTATTGGTAAAGTCTGAAGATTGAGTTTTCTTGAACTGTCCTGTAATCCATAGTGAGCCTACAAACCTTGACCTTCATCATCAAGTGCTTCAAGTATTCTTTAGTTTCACCCAGCAAGATTGTAGTCTTCTTCCAATCCTGATGCCACAATCTTCTTCATGTAATCCAGTTTCTGATTATTTGTTCAGTATACAGTGTGAATAAGTATGGTGAAGGGATACAACCCTGACTTTTACCTTTCCCTGATTTGAAACAACATAGTACTCCTTTGTTCTGTTCACACAACTGCTTCTTGATCCAAGTAAAACTTCTCCATAAGCACAATGAAGTGTTCTAAAAATCCCATTTTTTGAAGGCTAGCCGTAGTTTGTTATGATCTACACAGTCAAATGTCTTGGCATAGTCAAAAACTAAAAATAAATATCTTTTTAGACCCTCTGCTTTCAGATAATATTAATCTAATATCAGCATTAATCTCTGGTTCCACATCCTCTTCTGAATCTGGTCTAACCACTGGTGGCTCCTTGTCAATGTACTGCTACAATTATTTCTTGATGATCTTCAGCAAAATTTTACTTGTATCTGATATCAATGGTATTGTTCTATAATGTAAGCATTCTAGTGGGTCCCTTTTCTTTGGAATGGATACTAATATGGACCTCTTCAAGTGGTGGCTATATAGCTGTCTTCCAAATCTCCTGTCATAGATGAGTGAGTTCTTCCAGTGATTCATCAGCTTATTGAAACATTTAAATTGATGTTTCATCAATTTCTGCAAGCTTCTTTTTGACTAGTGAATTCAATGAAGCTTAAACGTCTTTCTTCAGTACCAGTGTTTCTTGTTTCTACTTTCTAACATGGTTGGTTGAGGGTTAATTCTTTTTAATACAGTGACTGTGTAGTCTCTCTCTCTTTCTCTCCCCCCTCTCTCTTTCTCTTTATCTTTCTGCCTCCCCCTCTCTCTCTAACGTTTACATCATTCAGTATTTAGTCCATATGACCTTTCAAAATTGCAATTCAAGGCTTTATATTTTTCTTGCATTCTTTCAGTTTAAGATATGCTGAGCATGTTCTTCCTTTTTGGATTTTTAACCATAGGTCTTTACACATTCCATTATAATATTTTGCTTTGTTTTCCGAAGCTACCCGATGAATTTTTATGTTCACCTCTTTGACATCATTTTTCCAGGTGCCTTAACTACTTTACAATGAAGAGCAAGCTTTAGAGTCACTTCTGTCATACATTTTGATAATTTAGTTCCTTCCTGTCTTGCTAGTGACCTTTTCCTTTCTTCATGAATTATGGTTCTGATGTCATTCCATGGGGCATAAGGTATTCTGTGATCAATGTTCAACACATCAAATCTGTTATTGAGATGTGTATTAGATTGGGTATACTAAAGAAACAAATTCATAGTAACCCATATTCACATATTCACATGTAAGAAGGAGGTTTATATACACAGGCAGTTAAATATTGAGGAAATATTCCATCCCAGTCCAGAAGAATTCCATAAGTCCAATATTAGCCCATATGTCCAATACATGCAATGATGCTGAATGCAGGAAGATCACAGGTCAGTAGGTTGTGGAATTGTGAACATCTCAGCGCTGGCAGGACTCTGCATGTGGCTTCTCCAGCACCCAGGGCTGCATGAGGGTGGGTCCACGTGTCATTTCAGTTGCTGTGTATCCCAAGGTATAAGCAGAGAGAGTTTCTTCTCCTTCCAAGGAGGAAAATACCAGAGTTCCCAGAATTCTCAGGAGAAGGCCATACAGAGGCCCATACGGAGGCCTCATTGGCTATGATATGATTAACAGACTAACTTCCACCCCTTCACTCTTAATCATACCAAGTCCCAAATTGACACTAGATTATGTAACTACCACAAGATGCTTTCAAGATTCAGGTAGGATAGACTCATGGTCATATTTTGGCTCTTGTGAACTTAATTTTCTTCAGCTTCAACCTCAACTTCCATGTGAGTAATTGATGGTTTGTTTCACAGTCAGCCTCTGGTCTGGTTTAAACAGCTGATGTTGAACTTCTCAGTTGTCGCTTCTAACAAAAGTAGTTAATTTGATTTCTGTGAATTGGATATCAAGAAATTCATGTGTGTAGTCCCTGTTTTTATGTACAAACAAGTTCTTGGTTTTGCAAAACTATGTCATTAGATATCCAGCTACATTTCTATCATCAAGACCATAATTTCCAACTACTGTTCCTTATTTTTTTACTTACAAATTTCATAATACACTTGCTAATAATTATCAATGCATCTTGATTGCATCTTTGATCGATTTCAGACTGAAGATGATGTTAGAATTCTTATTCTTGCATCATTAGCTTTAGTTGTTGGTGCACAGATTTGAATCATATTTCTATTGATTGACTTTCCTTGAATGGGGAAATATATAATCTTATCACAATCTGCATTGTACTCAAAGACAGATCTTGTAATGTTCTTTTTGTCAGTGGATGCAATACTATTGCTCTTGGTTGTATCATTCCCAGTATAGTAAACTATATGACTTTGTGATTCAGAATGACAATATTAGTCCATTTCAGCTCATGGGCATCTAGGATATTACTCTTTTCCTTTACATTTCATTTTAACATGTACAACTTTCCTAGATTCATATTTTGTATATTCATCATTGCAATTATTAGTAGATTTTTACAGCTTTTTCTTTTATTTTTAGTAATGGCCCATCAGCAAATGAACTCCCCAGACTTTACTCCCACATCCTTTATTCCTTTCAGACCACTATGGTCACTCTACACTGAGAAGGCAGTACTTCCTCAATTTCACTTTGAGTGCTTTCTAACCTGAGGGGCTCCACTTAGGGCACTAGCTCTGACATGTTTTACTTCTACACATTAGGTCTTTAGTACTTGATGCTGTTTTCGTGCTGTCCATCTGTTTTGCAGCAATTAATTCCTCTGAAGTGACTATCTTATTCTTTCTTTTTAGTCTGTTCTTTGTCTGGAAGTTTTCTGATTCCTATGCATTTTGGGTGACCCTGCTGGTATTTTAAACCCCAGTGACAAAACTTCCAGTATCGCAGCAACACACAGACAACCACAATTGGACAAACTCGCAGACAGTGGCCAAATATCACACCTAAACTTTTAAAAATGGTCTTAATTCTTATAACCAACGCTTTTATGCATTTTGAGAACCCTTTTGTGTGTGATATGAGGTTAGAGTCTAACTTCATTTTTCAGATTTGAGTGTGTCTACCTATACCATCACAAGTTGTTAAAAGACACGTTTTTTCTCCATTGAGTAGTCTTGAAAATCAATTGATAAAAACTGTGTTTACTTCTTGATCTTTCATTTTACTTAATGAAGTTTGGTAGCAAGAGTTTAATTATGTAAGTATAAATTCTTAAAATCTGTGCCTTTTGAGTCAAAATTGTTCTATATTTTCAGAGGCCTTAACATTTCAAATTAATTTTGTGATTGGCTATCAATTTATATAAAGCTTAAAAGACAGTTTAAAATTTAATAAGGGTAGTATTGAACTTGTAGATCAATTTGGGGAGTATTTCCATCTTAACTTTATAAGGTTGCCCAATACATCAATACAAGGTATCTTTCCATTTATTAGATCTACTTTGACTTTTCAGCAAGTTTTGTAATTTTCAGATTATATACCTTATAATTCTATTTTAATACCCTAAAAGCTGATACTATAATCAAATTTAAGAAATCATATTTCAGTTGGTCATCCCCAGTGTATTACTCTGTGCTCAATAACTTTATTGCTTCTAGCAAGCGTTTTATCTGTGTGTTTTGGTTTTCTTAACACAAGGTGATGTCATATTTGAGTAAAGACAATATTGCTATTCTTTATATAAACATCTTTCATTTTATTTTTCCCTTAATGTGTTATGTATAACAGATCATATAAATAGTTCAATCACATCAAGCAGTGTTGTATGAGCCAGTTTCAAAACATAATTTTCTTTTTTGAATTCCTTGGCACCGGTTCCATTTTACCCTGCCCTGCCCCACCCCCACCTCCTCACTAGACTCCCCAAAATTTTTTAGTCTACCTGCTGCCTCTACAGGTTTATTAATCCTGAGTTTCATAGACTGAAAAACAGAAAAGAATATAACACAGGTTCAAGAGGGTGACTCCCAATGACGTAACACATCAGAGATAAACCCCAATCTGAACAGCAAAAAAAAAAAAAAATACAGAAACTGTTGTAAAATAGATCAGGTCTAACAGACATTAGAGGGGGAATCAACTGACAAGCGTTTAACTGTTGAAGTCAGGTTTATCATTTTGATCTTCTACAGGCATCTCTCCAATGAATTCTCCTTGGTAACCACTTTCCTTCTATCCCTTTCTTATGGGTAGAGGGAAATCACTGGAGGCTTATTTCCTATATTGATCCCATATATGTATCTTGGGCTCCCAATGAAATCCATAGCCTTCTGAAAAACAGGTTAAAAAAAAAAGCAAACAAACAAATTAAAAAAACCCACAAATTAGGCCCTGGAACTTTTCCCTACTTAGACATGCTTTACAATCTTTCATTCAGTGGTCGGTGTTTTTCCTCCAGTGGACTTAGTTGACATCTCACTTAGAAGGCTGTTTGTTTCAAAACAAGCCATTAAGACCCCCAGGCACTATATTTTTGGATAACTGTACACCATCTAATTTCTTGCTAGGAGAAATAACATGGGTATAATGATGAGGATTCATCAGAAAATCCAAGTGAATGGACAGTCTACAAAATCATTGACCTATATTTTCAAAGTTAGCAAAGTTAGAAAAGTTAACAGAAAGCTCTAGAAAGAGTCCAGTTTTAAAAAATACTAAAGATTCATGGTAATTAACTGAAATACAAAGTCTGGTTACTACCCTGAGAAAATAACTCTAAAGGATATTGTGGAACAAATAATGCCACTTAATTATTCTAATTGTCTTATCATACTTCACCATTTATTCTTACTTTATGCTTGAGCTCTTCCCGGTCAACTTTCCTGTTCAATGTAAAGTTTGACCACTCTGATTCTCGCATTAGTTTCTTGAGGTCATCGCATGAAAAGTACACACTAACTCTCTCTCACACACAGTCATTCCTCTCTCCTGAAAATATACAGATTTGTTTCAAATGTCACTTTTCCCGATAACTTTCCTGAGAACGTTATTGAAAATAATAGTTCACTACACGCAGCAGTCAGCAACCTCACTTATTTCTCATAATGTTCCTCATGATATTTACTACCTCTTATCATGATTTTACTTGGTTATTCTGTGCATTTTCTAATTTCAGTGATGTGATATCTCCATCAGGACAGAGATTTTTGGTTGATTTGTTCATGGGTTGATCCACAGCCGTGCCTACTGTTTGGCAGATACATTGAGCAGGGCCCTCTCTGTTGTCTTTGCTAATACTCAAGTGCCACGTGCATGGCAACCACCACTAAGAACATGGGAATGTGTGGTCATTAAAGAAGTGGATCATTGTTTCTCAAACTGGGCTTTGCAGATAACGTTTCAAGAGTTCAAGAGCAATAGAATTTTTTAAAACAATGTTTAGAACAACTTCTCTTAGTTATCATTTCTAGAGGTAAATAATCATGTGAAAAGAAGTAGAAGTTAAGGGACTACAAAAACACAAGTAAATAAAATCGAAAATCTTTAAAAAGATTTTCCTAAAATCTTTTTTTTTAGGGGGGGCATCTCTGCCCTCTGGTGGTCGTGGGAGCTACCCAGCCTTTCTAAAATCTTTTGAAAAAGAGAAATGAGACAAGGAGATAGTGTTTTCACTCAGATGCCACAGATAAAAGGGAAATACACATAAACTAGTTTGAGATGTAGGCAATAGGAAGAAAAGAGTACATCACAAATTAGCCAATATAACTTTTTTAATATTATGGCAAAAGTAATACTTGAAATGCATAACTAAATGAAAGTATGAATGTGCTCATTGCTTAGTTCACAATTTCACAATTAAGATCTTCTTGTGAGCTTCTCTCATTGCAATGAATTTCATGAATCATGTAATACACAACTGTAATAGACTGCTTTGTAGAAATGACACTTTGATGAAGCTGGTCCCAACAATATTTTAACATTTGGAGTTTTTGTTTCCTTCTAGCTAATAGTTGCTAAAAGCAGTAAATGGTCTTGGTTATCTCTGATCCAGAGTAGCAATATGAGTATTGATTATACTATGTATTATTCCTTGAGAACAATATTTTATCAGAAAAATAGAATTTTTTGTGTGCTTGTTTTCTGATCTTTGTGACTATGGGATAGGCATTGTGCTCTTCATATCAAAGATTTTAAATTCATTACCAAGCTGTGATGTGGCTGCTGACATGAACTTAAAAGTAATTAATTAGATTAGTTATTTTAAACAGTTTCACCAACATACAATTCACGTATCATATGTGTCACTGGTTTAATCACAGTTGTAAAAGCTGTGTCTCCCTCACAGCTATTAATTCTAGGATAGTTCTTCTTCCTTGTACTCATTGTGAACCCTCATTTCCTCCCCAATTCCTGCCATGACTTTTTGAAACTATCAATCCAGTTGCTGCCTCTACAGATATACTTTTCTTGGTATATATAAAATATATGTATATAATCAAGACAAGACACAAATGGCCCAGCAATGACAAAATGAAACAAAGAATCAAACAAACAAGACTCAATCAAAAACAAAACAAAACAAAAAAGAGTGGAGATATTATACACTGGATCAAGAGGGAGATCAAATGACAAGTGTTGACCTAACTGTCACTGCCATGTAATCAGTCTCACATTATCTTCTGGTGGACAACAAGGTCTTTCCCATTTCTATCCAGGATTATTGTGAGCTTAATCCATGTGGAGACCCTTGTGGATGGGCTTTGGGTTTCACTCTCATCTATAGCTTCTGCAAACTGGGAGTTCGGAATTTAGAGTAAAATGCTATTCCCTTCTTAAGGTTTTCTTTTATGATTCACAATTCTGGAATCATAGGCTGATATGCTACTTGTGTGGATTTAGAAGACTACTTATTTGAAGACAAGCTTTTCAGCCCCCGGACACTATTCTTTCTCATGTCCAGGCACCATCTGCTTTCTTTACCATATTTTTCTATGGCATACAAGTCTTTAGTAATCACTTTTCATAAAAACTAATTGTTCTCATATTAAAACTACAATAAAGTATAAGCTCAAAATCCACTCATATGTCTATGGTTTGTATATCTCAGGTTCACATTAAAGATATTATTATTATTAATGTTAAAAATTATCTCCATGGGACATATGATGGTTTTATTGATAATTACTATTAATTTAGCAGATTGCATAGAATTTAAAACATTGTCAAGTAAAAACAACTATCCATGTATAGCGCTGTTTTTCAAACCCAAATACATGGTTTGTTGATTTGTATAGATTAACAACTTAGGCGACTGGGCACTATGTACACAAACACTAAGTTTGGGAGATAGGAAAACACTTTCAATGATGTCCATTTCTCAAGGTATGTCTTAAAAGGTGAAGAACAAATGAACGTAGCACAGAGATGGAAGTCTTCAGTTGATGCTCACTGGGCATCCTCTAAGAATGTGTATTTTAAGGCATTACCTTTGTTGGTGGTCGATAGCTGGTATTATGGCTTCATGTGGGATGGAAACTAGGAAAACAGTTTTCCAAGGAGAAATATTGGCCTTACATTTTCATGTCATGAATATTCGATTTTGTCATATCTTGATGTCTCTTGGGGCTAGGAGAGTACTAGAGGTTTAATGGGTTGCTAACCACAAGGACAGATGTTAGAACTTCCCTGCCAATCTGCAATAAAAAGATGAGACTTTCTATGCCCTTAAAGAGTTAGAGTCTGGAAACGCACAGGGGCCATTCTAATGTATCCTCTGGGATCACTGAGTCAGAATCTCAGCCTGATGTCAGTGACTGAGTTTGAGAACGTGAAGAGAGGTCGAAGGTAGACTTGTTACCTGTGTTGACAGGAGTGACCGCATGCAAAGGAAAGACAGGGTGGGGAGGCTGAAAAGTCCTAAGTCGCCAGCTTCAGAAAGACAACTTCAGGCTTAGTTCATCGCAGACTGGATTCTCATATCTGACATAATAAGGGTAAAAACATTTGAAATTAACATGAGAGGTCACTTCTTTACCTGGGGTTTTCAGAAATTTACTCTCCAGAGAAAGAAGACACTGAAGCATGGGATTCAGCTCCATATGCAAATGGGCCCTGGGGAGCCACCTGCGGGATTACGGAAGAATAAATAAGACCGACCATCTCTGTTGTAATTAAGCAAGAAAGGGTGAGCTTATTAAACAGTGTCTCTGATAGCAAGGCGTGAGCACCTCTGTGAGGCACATACACAATGGATGGGGCAAAGTGTGAATCTGAGATCTCCCAACTCCTTTGGGGGGAACACCCCAAAGGAAGTGTGTGGCAAGCAATAAACAAAGGGTGTCCAAGGGGGGACAATCACTCTAGGAGAATATTAAACATCAGAGAGCGGATCCTATAGAGTTCAGCGTATTCTTAACAGGCCGGGTGAAAAACTAAGTGGATATAGGAAGCAGCTTATCATTTTATAGAGGTTATATGTGAAGAGCCTGTGTCCTAAGGAGCATGCACACCTGGCTTCTTCTTAACTTATAGTTGTAGGATGGGTACTTTTCCAAAGTATCAGCTATCTAAGAGAAGGAACAGCTGACTCCTCAAATGATAATGAAGATAAGAAACAAAAAGAAGTTTTCTGTTTTTAGAGATAGGCATTTACAGCTGGTAGCCAAGAGTCAGGTCCCTGTAAAAGACTGCTTTACATTAGCCTATGAAATGCAGCTGTGGGGAAAACTTCCTCTCTAGAAATTGTATATTAGGCTTTTTCTTTACATCCAAACTGTGTCCTCCCCTACTAGCATCGATTTTCCCAAGCCTGTGGTTACCAGCGTAGAGATTCGCTTGCTTATATATTCACCCAGTTTCTTAGTTTCCCAAACTAAAGTGAATATTTTCTGTTCCTTCTTGCATTCTTGACTTTTCTCTTTTCCTATTTAATTAGAATCCAGGACACTCACTAGCTTAGAGAAAGCACATTTGCTTCTAAGCCAGACCCTCCTTCCTAATTTCACTTCCTAAAATCAGATTCTATTATAAGGACATTGAGCTCTAATTTTTCACTTCGTACACCCAAACCAGGGCAAATCCCTTCCCCTGTCTCAGTTCATCTTTAATAGGGCAAAGAATTGCTGGCTCTATTCCAGCTTCAGTTCAATGAAACCCTTGTAAGAGTCACAGGTGTGATATGAAAACAAATAATCATATACACAACTCGTTTTTTGTTTATGCTCTATTAGAATATAACTCAAGAAAGGACAAAGTGCTATCTTTGTCACTCGCTCTTAACTCCCGGAAAAAGTCATCTTATAGTTCAAGTTTCCAGAGATTCTACATCAAAGCTTAATATGTAATAGTATTTCAATTTAGAAGCATTCTTAATGATTCATTTCATTTTCTTAAGGAAAAGAATGAGTGAGAGAGATTGAGAGAAAGAGAGAGAGAATTTGGTAGAGACAGAAGGAGAAGGGAGTTAGGAAACCTAGTTTGTAAAAGAGAACTGCCTGATCCTTGCTGGTCTCTCCCTGGAGGAAGGTGTGTGGGCCGACTGTAGAATTAATTGAATTTCACAACTTGCCTCACATTCCTGCTGACACAGAGTGTCCTGTAAGGAGGGAGGCATCACTAGGAGGCTGATACAATGTAAGAACAAGTTTAGGAACTGCTGTGAGCCTCTTTATACAACTCCTGGCCCAAAATAGCCTACCTGTTAGCACCCAGGCAGAGTCCCAGAGGCAGGGGAGCAAGAGTGTGCTGTTTCTAGGATACAGGATGGCCCTTCGCTCTTTGATAAAGGTCTCCACCTCTAATAGTCCTTTCTCTTTCCACTCTCAGTGATGCAGAAGCCAGGCCTATAAAGATGTCCTGAATCCGTGAATTTTAACATCCTTCCCTCTGTGGAATGATGTTTATCTGAGGAGCAGAGGGTGAATCCTAGTCCTTCTTTAGGCAACAGCTCCTGCCTCTGCCCCAAGCATTTATGTTGAGAAACTGTGCAGGCTTAGGACATAAATTCCATGTCTCCCTTCTCCAATTAGCTATCAGAGATGGACAGGATACCATTCTGCCTCAGGTGCCTTATAAGCATTTACATAGTTTAGCTTGTGTAATATTCTCTAAAAAATAAGATAAAAATAATTAACTATCTCAAGACACGGAGGAATCTGTCAGTCAAAGCTGAGCAAAGTTATCCAAACACAAAGGGACAAATGATGCACAAGCCCTCTGCTGTAGAAACCCAAGCAGAATGGACACACCCTCAACCTTTTCAGGCGTCTGTCCTTCCGGCTGAGGACCAGACAGCCTGGTAAAGAGTCAGACCTGTCGGTGCCAATGAACCACACCCCATTGGCTCTAGGTGAGTATTGTGTAGGTTGCTTGACTGGAGGGCCCTCGCAGCAGCTGGGAAAATATGGCCAAGGAAGGGGTGGGGGTGTAGTCAATTCAGTGGCTGTCATGAAAAGCTATGATGAGAGCCGCCCAGCTGCCCCTGCATGTGGAACGTCCTGTCAGAGGGATAAGGGAGTCGGATGGGAAAGTTAACACAGCCGAGTGGAAAGGGAGCAAACGTATTTGGAGAAACACAAAGGACTGTCTGTTGGTAAGAACAGTCCGACGGTCAACCTCCAGATGGGGAGTGGGGAAGAATGATGGGAAATATTTTGAGGACACTAGTGGGGGGTGACTTTGGTGCAAAAAATGAGCCACCCGGGGTAACCAGGCCCGGGGCAGTGCAACACTGGGTCACTAAACCCTGCATCTTCAGGAGGCTCTGCATGTTCCAGAGGCTATGCCAGTGAGGCTCCAAGAGGGTCAGGGCTCCACTCACTCACCTGGACTCCACCTCAGACACTCTTGTAACCTGAGGACTTCAGTTGGAAAATACACGGTGTCTGAGCAAGCAGAAGACAGCTGTACCAAGCGAATGGAAATCAAAGTCCTGCTCTTCAGCACCCACTATGCTGTTATTAAGCTATGTATCATTCCGGCAAAATAGGGATGGGCATTCTGTTTCCTTGTGTTTTTGTCTGTTGATAGTAGGATGCATATCAAAGGCCATTGGGGTTCACCCTTTGGATTTTATGTCACTCATTCTTTCTTGTGGCAAATGAAACCCAGGATTATTGGTGAGCCTATAGAAATTGCAAACAGAACAAGGGTATGGGAGTGGAAGGTTACAAATGAAAGAGGGGTAAAGTGGAGCCAATAAAATGGAGACCAGAGAGAAAAGTATGCTGGAAAATTGATTATGGAAGCAAACATGCATACAAGTTAGTTTGACCAGATTGAACCATGGAATGATATGGCATATATATTAACCCCCAAGTAATAACAGATTAAGATAAACAGACAAAAATATAGATCCAGAAACGGGATTTTGGCTAATGCTAAATTCTATCTCTAACTTAGGAACAGTTGATTCCTAGATAATGGCTCTGTTGTATACTCACCCTCAGGAAGAAACACAGAAGACCTGGGAGCTATAGAAAACCATGCAGAAAAATGGAGAATGGTGCCCAATTAGCAAACAAAATAGTGTCTGGGGTCTGAAAGGCTTGTTTCCAAACAAGCAGCCATTTCAGTGAGATGTCAACTTAGCCCACATGGAAGAGGCACACCATCATCAGTCACCGAAATGATGGTAAGCCATAATATCCGAAGTCGAAAGAGGAAGTAGAAGCAGAGTCTAATTTGTGAAAATCCGGAGCACAGAAGGCTACAGTTGACAGTGGGATTCCAAGTTTCATTTGTGGAAATAAATGAAATAGCAAATAAATCTTCTGAGAACTCCCTCTACCGCAACTGAGGAGTAAGGCAAGGGCTTACTTTTTAAACAGCGTTTTTGGGAGAGATGAGCATAGAAGATCAGAGGTATAAACCTGACCGGAACAGTTCAACTCTGTCAGTGGATTTCCCCCCTAGGACGCCTGCTGGACCTGATCTGGATTCTGTATTGTTTGGCTTGGTTTCAGTTTGTTTCTTTGAGGGTGTATCCCAGAGGTGCCTAGTCTTTTTTTTTTTTTTTGGCATCACTGCCCTCTGGTGGTGGGAGTAGGAGAGCCAGCCTCAGTCCCACCCACAACCACTACGCTACTGGGGCTCAGTCGGTGCCTTGTCTTTAGAGATCACCCTCTTGAAGTTGTGTTATATATTTTCCCATTTTTTTTTTTGACATTTGAAACCAAGGACTGAGGAACCTAAAGAGGCAACAAGGAGAATATGAGTTTGGGGGGAGAGGGGTACAGTGTTGGAGGGTTGTCCTTAAGGGGAGACAATGTTAAGGAGCTCATGAGGAAAAAATATTTGGAGACTGGTGGTGGGAGCCATTGTACAATTTTACTTGATATGATTCAACTGTGGAGTAGTATGATATATATATATCCAATTAACAGTAAATAATGAATCAGAATTGAATACTAAGGAGATAAAAGTTCAGAGGATTAAAAAAGACTTATAAAGTACCAACATATTTATAAATGAAAAGTCTGACATCTAAATTTAGTCTGTATTGTATCAGATCTAGGAATTATTTCATGGAGTTATTCTATCCCCATGAAGCTTAATTTGTTTCTGAGACCATTTCCTTTCCTATGGTAATACATTTATTACCACTTAGCACAGCACCATCACTATATGCATGTTTAATAATGAATGCCATGTTTACTAATGATTTAGTTGGCTAAATATATATTAGAACCTAATCAGTGAGCAGAAATAGTTTTATTAATAAAATGTCTTGCCAATGAATTCCATTTTCTTGAATTTTTCTAAAAATATTTATGTACAATCTTTATTTATTCATGAAGTGAACAAATGTCACCTATGAGGTGCCAGAGGCTATGCCAGAGAAGAACTCTCTGGATGTATAAAACATTCCCTAATGTTGGGGAGCTGGGGGCACAACTAAGGGCTGACCCTCTCTCCAGGACAGGAAGTTGGATGCTGCTTAAGGCTGGAGGGCATGCCCACATTCAAGCTCCCCATCAGGAAGGGGTGACTTAATTCACTCAATGGGTTTAGCCAGGAACATCGACCACGCCTCCCAACAGGCCTGGAGAACACACAACTCAGCCAACCTGGGCTACATAGCCAAGTGCAGCCACCCACCCACACACATGCTCTGGACTCAGTCTGGCTGGTGTTCCATTTACTGTAACACCTGAAACTGCTTCTAACCTTTATAAAACTCACTTGGATCCCAAACCAGGCTTTAGTGTGAATTATTTCTCTCTCAAAGTCAAGGACAGAGGTATATCCATGAGAAAGAGTTAACACTTTCACAACTGGGACGGGCATGTAAAAAATGGCCATGTATGCTCACAAGGTATCGTGGTGAGTCAACACAGGCTTTCCGGCATGCATAGTGGTTTAGCTAAGGTTTGCGGGAAGTTCAGTTACTACTAGCTGGGGAAGCGAAGGCGCACGCGCAGAGGGCCTTCAGTCTGAGGGGGTCCGATCTGCGCAGGCTGAAAAAAGACTAGCTCTGTAGCCGAAGCTGAGACTAGAGGGGGTTCTAAGGTCCACGCCTCACTCAATAAAGAGAACGTAGCCTGTGTGGACCTCAAATAATACTTGCAAACATTCCCAGACCTACTCCCACCTGGACCTCCTTCACATAACTTTTCTTAGAGAGATTCTTCTCCTAAAGGTCACAAAACTTACTACCATCATTCTCTAGTGCGTCAGGTTTTTGCAATATTTTTGTACGTTCAGCATGTTTGAGGTTTCTCTTTTACATCTTTACCACTATACCAGAGTATTGTCTATCTTTTTGGGGGGGAGAAAGGTTTCCATTCTCCCCTCCCCCCTTTTTTTTCAAAACTATTCTTTTGGGATCCACTACAAATAGCATCTTGTTCCATAGTTCAAACACTTCACTATTGGAAAATTGTAGCCACAATCAATTTCAAAACACTCCCTTCCTTCTTGAACTCCCTGACATCAGCTCCCCTTACACAGACACACACACCCTTCGACTGTACACCTCCCCACCGCAAGAGACCCTTATTCTACTTGTTTTCGCTATAAGTTCATCAATTCTGGTTTTCAAATACTGAAAAACAGAAAAATATGCAAAAGAAATTCAAGAGGGTGACCCCTCAATGACAAAATACATTTGAGATAAACCCTGATAGGAAACACACACGCGGGCTGAGCCCCGGTGGTGTAGTGGTTGAGTGCGGGACTAAGGCCCACTGACTTGGTGGTTCAAATCCAGCAGCAGCTTTCCAGGAGCAAGGCTGGGTAGCTCCCATGACCACCAGAGGGCAGTGATACCCCCCCCCCAAAAAAAAGAATGAATGAAACACACACAATATTGGAAGCCAGATCAGAACCAACATGCATCAGAAGGGGGATCAACTGACAAGGTTTTAACCATTCAAGTCAGGTTTCTAAACCCGATTTCCTATAGTCATCCCTCCAATGCACTCTGTTTGGTAATCACTTTCCTTCTATCCCTTTCTTATGGGTAGACGGAAAACACTGGATGCTTATTTCCTCTGTTGATCTCACAAATGTATCTTGGGCTTCCACTGTCATCCATAGCTTTCTGCAAACCCAAACCTCACAATTAAGGTTCTGATACTATTATCTTTTTAAAAAGAATTATTTTGATATGCCATATGCCTTTAAAATATGTCACACTGCTTCTCTTTCCTTCTTTGTAGATAATAATCTTTATAAATTTAGCTTCGTAAACAATTCTTATCCTTCATTCTCTCTCTGAATCTGTCTCTCTTTCTTTTTCTGTCCTCACCCCCACAGCCACACACACGGTCGATTAGGTTTGCGGCTGTCAAATGAATGTCTGGTGGTTGAAATCCACCACCTTCTCTGTGGGAGAAAGATGAAGCTATCTGCTCCTATTAGATGTATAGTTTCATGAACATAGACGAGAGACTCACCAGATACACTTTCAATATACTCTCATATGAATAAAAAAATCAATATCTAGTCTGTTATCTAGTCTCTTAGAGAGTTGTATAGCCTCAGAAAGCTTACATAGAGTTGCTATGACTCTGAATCAACTCAATGGCAGTGGGGTTCAAGATATAAAAAGTTATGAGAAAATGGACTTCAAAGATATTGAATTTTCCCACCAACTTTTGGAAGCACTGAGGTGGGGGGGGGGGGGAATGTGAGTGCGTGACTAATGTTGGTTAGTCAGCTTGGTGTTCCCTGACCTTATAGATTTATGTACATAAAACCATATTGTATAGCATAATTAATATCTGGTTTCTTTCTGTCAACATTATGCTTGTGAAATTAATTCATGTTTTTCATAAAGCTGTATGAACACACCCTTTCATTCTTACTATTTTTGATGATAATTGAGTCCTTTGAATTTGTGGCTCACATGAATAATGCTGCCATGAACTTCCTTGTGCATTACTGCTGGTACCGCCCCTTATGTATTTTTATAAGACATTAGAAAGATGTCAAAATGCAGAAACACAGGTTTTCCATGCTTCATATTTCAAATGTTTTTAAATATTTACACCAATTTGCAGTGTACCACTAGTGATTGTTGGTTGCTATTGGCTCCACTCTAACAGTGGAATTGGTAGTCTTTGTGTTTTCCTTTTTGTTTTCGTCAGGCTCAAGATGAAATGTCATTGTCATTGGTGCCATGGGTAATCAAGGTCGTCCTGACACGTAGCAGCTCTATGCTGTGCACAATAGAACAGCACACTGACCAGTCCCTGCCAGCCCCATTATTGTCCTTATGCTTGACCCCAGTGTGTAACCATGGTGTCAGTCAATCTAGTTGAGTCTTCCCCTCTTTTGCTGCCCTCCAAACAAAAAGTGGTATCCTTCCGCAGGCACTAATGTCTCCTGACAAGTCCAGAGTACACGAGGAACAAGTCTCACCATGTTTGCCTTCAAGGATCACTCTGGCCATCCTTCTCCCAAGACAGACTTGTTTGTACCTTTAGCAATCCATAGTGCCCACCATACTCTTGTAATCATTATAATCGTACAGAATTTAAATAAATAGGGTGATATTCTTTATCTTCTTATTGTGAGACAAGAAATTGCTTTATTCCAAATCTCGAAGTTTTTAATCTTCACCATTCTTTTTCTCTAAAGATTGGTAGACTTTCCTGAGGACTTTCTAATTGAGAATCCTAAGTTGGCTTCCTAAGAGAACTCAAACCAACTATATATAGGAAGAGGTTGCATCATGAAAATGGCTCACAATGTTGTACTAGTAGACGCGTGTGTTAAATGTTAGGCTGGAGGTTTCTCTTAACTAATGTAGCTGTCAGGGCCTATGAACCGAAAATCAGTAGAGTCAGACATCAGGCTTATGGCTGCAGAGAAGAATGAGTCTAAGATCAGCCAGTAAGATGGTAGGCTGTTCACTGCTCCCATAAGAGGCAGGCAATAAGGAAAGCTACTGATTCAAGTGCGAGAACTTGACGCAGTTCAGGGGACAGGCTAGCTGCACCATCTAGACCCAGCAAAAGGGGGGAGAAAAAAATGCACCTCCAGAGTCCATTTATATTGTAGGCCACATCCTTGAGAAAATTTCTCTTCAATTGATGGGTTGCTCATAGGTACCATGATGTAGGTGATTATGCTAGCGCTCATCATGGGGAATTACTATCTTTTAACTGTCAAACTAATGAGAATCTCAACCAAAGTGACACAAAATTTTAACTCTACCACTGGTTATGCATTGTTCTTAGCAGGGAGAATTCAAATTATAAAATTACCTTATTTAACATTTAAAGACATTTTTATATGTTCTCTTTCCATACAGCTTAATATTTAATTTTTTGTAGATATAGATTTTAATCTACACATTTAAGATGCATTAGCACAATGCCATTTATTATCTATTCTCTTCTACTTTGTGTCTATAATTATATTTCCAATTCCCCAGTATAGATATGTATCATCTTTATTTTTGTCTTGATGGAGGTCTTAACAATTTAACTAATCTCGTAGGTATTTAAAGTCCTATATGCATGTAATCCATTTCATTTGCTTTATGCTATGATTTTTATGAATTTCTTTTCAATATTTTCATTGAACTTAAGTTGGAGCATTTCTAAGTCTCTGAAATGTATGTTTATGTCATTGATTTTCAGCTTCAGTTCTTTTCCTATAGCTGCATTTAATATTATAATTTTGTATCTAATTATGTTTGCCTATATTCCACAATTTTTATATGAAACATTATCATTCAGTTCAAATATTTTGTAATGAGAACATATTTAGTTTGACATATGGTTTATTTAAAACTGCTTTTAAGTTTCTAAGCACATGAAAATTTCCTAGCTATTATTTTGTTATTCAGTTCTAACTTAATATTGCTCTGGTCAATGAGTCTAATTCTGTGGTATTTAAGTCCTTTGAAATTTATTGCAACATCCTTTATGGCACAACATGTATTCAATCCTGGTAAATGTACCATGTGCATTTTAAAACAATGTTTATTCCGTTTTATTGTGTGCTGTCTTCTATATATATCCTAGTCTGTCAAATGTGCTAATCATTTTGTTTGAGTGTTTTATATGCTTACTGATTACTATTTACATTTTTAGTAGTATTGAAAAAGGGTTAAATTTTCCAAACATAATCTTATTTGGATTATCCTCTTTCCTTTTGTACTTCTTTCAGCATTAGCACTGTTTAAAATTCTTTTATTAGGTGTGTGCACAGGAGAATTGACAACAAAACAATTAGAATCACTAAATATACTGCTACAACTTAGTATCTCTAGACCTGGTCACTTCCTTGAACCCCTGATTTTCATCATAAACTGCCTACTTAATAGCTTCATTTTGTGCTGAGTCCTGGTGGCATAGTGGTTGAGTGCGGGACTGCGGCCCACTGGCTTGGTTGAAATCCAGCAGCAGCTACCAGGAGCAAGGCTGGGTAGCTCCCATGACCACCAGAGGGCAGTGATGCCCCCCCCAAAAGCTTCATTTGTTTGTTGAACATTTTAAAAATTATATATCAGAAATAAAATATTTTTATCTTATGGCAGTCTTCCTTCAGATTTGACTCATTGAATAGCACTGAAATTCCCATGAAACTTTAAAGTTAAAGACTTATCATGATTTTTTTAATTTTGTCTCAAACATTTAAGTCTTCTTATAATCATCTGCAAGATTGCACATGACCTGATAGTTACGTTCCTGCCTTCTCATACATCATCCACTACCTCATAAATGCATTCTTCTGCAGACTCTTTCAATCACTAAGAGACTCTTCCAGAAGAGGCTATTGTAAACACTCATCTCCCTGCTTGGATTTCTCTTTCCACTACTTTTCAAATACATGACATATTTTCTTTAATGAAAATTGCCATGTCCACAGGATAGATTTACACTGTTCATAATGTCCAGCAAGACTTAAGTTTCTTGTTTCTTCCTATTATCGCAATTATATTTTGCAATTATTTTACTTGTTTCTTGTCTTCTGCTTTTGTTTGTCTCTCTTGAAAGAAAATAGCTTCTTAACATCAGAGCCAGGGTTTGCTTTGCTTTTTGCTCAAGTATCTTAAATATTATTTAACACAGGTCATACAGGGAGTTCACTCATGGTGGCTATACATGACTGCTTTAGGATTTGCTTGATGCTGGAGAAGGGTTCAAGAGAAAGCAAGAATAAATTCCTTGAATCCAATCCACATTAGAATTGATAGCCACTTTGTCTAACTATAAGGAGCACTGGTGTAGCCATGGATTAAGCATTGAGATACTAATCCCAAGACTCGCAGTTCAAACTCACCCCAAAGTACGGAGTGGGTAAACTTCCTTCTGCCGAGTCCATGTGGATATTTGCAATATAATTTGTGGTTGATACAAAATAATAAATTTAAAAATGAGCTTGCTTTATTTGGCCAAATATTTAATACTAACCTCTATTGCCATGGCAAGAACTACTTCTCTTTAGTGAGGCATATATTAGCTGGTATTGATCATGTCACGGATTTTTATGGCTCGTGGGCTGGATATTTTCTACCCCTGCTCTAAAGACTTATAGTCTCAAAAACCCATAGAGGGCTGCTATGTGTAAGAATTGACTCCGTGACAGTAGAATAGTTTTGTGCTACTGTTTTGACCTAGTTATATGATAAAAAAATAGACAAATACTTTGAAGTTCAGAAGCAATGGGGTACAGAATGACTATTACATCTCTCTTCTGCACAACTGAATGGTTATGTTTATCCCAAGATGAAAATACTGAAAGAGATTGCAAATGAGCAAGAAAAACTGACCTAAAATCTGAAAATACCAAATCTGAGCTATTTTGGAGACATACAATTGGAGTTAAATTAAGTAGGAAATGGGACAAATCTGGGTAGGCATATGTGCATGTTTGCTTGGGACAACCAGGTTTATGCCAGTTGCTCAATTGTTAATGCCTTCATTCGTATTCAAAATGAGTTTTTCACCTGAACTGTCGGAGCTTAGAAAAAAGCAGGATTACAGACTTAAGTGTGGTAGTCTTCTACATTTTGAATCCAGTATTTATTAGTTTGCTGTCCTGCTGTGTCTCCTAAGTTGCTTTGATGCCCAAGTTATGCCATTCGAATATGCAAGGCCCCCAGGATCACTCATGATGAACCTAGATCTCAGCAGAAATTCTAGATGAGGACTAGGAAGACCAGGTGAAGGACTTCTGAAAATTAGTCAATGAAAACCTTGTAAATCATGACCGAAAATTGTATGATTTGTGTCTTTGGGTCATCTTACCAGGAAAGTTTAATGACTACAGGAATATGTATTCGTTGGGGTAAAGGGCTGATGAGGGTAAGGGAGGCTCTAAGTGAAATTAACTGGTACACTAGCTTCGACAAAGAATTCACACATGTTGGTGATTGTAAGATGACACAAGACCAGGTAGCATTTTGCTTTATGGTACAAGTGGTCATCTTGAGGCAGAGCTGACTGGATGGCAGTCAACAACCTAGATACAGATTGGATGGAGATACTGGGAATGTACGCTGTTGCTTACAGAGAGAGAACCAGAAGGGTTGAGGTCTGTGGTTTAAAGAATTCCATTTAACTCATTAAAATGTTGACTCTGGAAAAGAAATAAAGAAGTGGTCAGAGATACTAAAGAAACACCAACCTTACTTACTTCAATGGAAGGCAAAGAGGAAAGACAATAATCCTTCACTTAAATATAAATATATATATAAATGTGTCCAAGGATTTTAATAGAATTGAAGGGCAATAAATAACAGTGATACATCTGCTTCTCAGATCCCACCATATCTCTCAATGTAGCAATCTCCAAAATCATCGTTTTATGAGTAGAACTTGAATCAGAGCATGGGAAAATGAGAAATAAAGCAGGCAGTGGGCCAGACCTGTGCAGGTCTAATAACTCTGTTTGGTGAAGCAGATTGTGGGGGAGTTTGGAGAGCTATTAACATCAGCTATAAAGTGTCATGCATTTTCTAGAGGCACTGGATATCCAGACACCTTAGAGGAATAGTGTCTTGATCTGCTTCAATATAATTAGCCATTGAAAACACTATGGAGCAGTTATACTCAATTCACAAGGTCACCAAAAGCCAGAGTCCATTTAATGGTGACTATTTAGGAGTACTTAGGCTGTGCACATGGTTAGCACGCTTCGTAGCTAAATAGAAGAAGTGAGTTCACCCAATTGCACCTCAAAAGAAAGGTCTAACAGTAGTCTACATTAAAAAATAAATAAGTAAACACAATTGTAAGAAGTTTCTGTAATCCATATTTCTCAAAATCTTAGCAGGTGTTCCAAAATTCAGTTAAGTAGCAATGCCCAATGTTGGGGGCGGGGGTGGGGGGGTGGGCGATTAATGTAATTTATGAAGACTC